>JBBPBX010003564.1:25265-81764 GCA_038048925.1 Garcialebias charrua
CTTCCTCAGACGAGCTGGTCTGAGCAGCCCAGTTCTCACCTCCTTCTACAGGTGTGCAGTGGAGAGCATCCTGTGCTCCAGCATCAACGTGTGGCATGGAGGCTGCACAGCTGCGGAAAGAAGAAAAGCTTTGCAGAGAGTGGTGAAGGCTGCACAAAAGTCTGTTGGAGTCAGTCTCCCCACCATCACAGACATCTACACCTCCAGATGCAGGAAGAGAGCCACCTGCATCATGAAAGACCTCACTCACCCAGCACACTCACTCTTTGCCCCACTCCCCTCAGGACGGAGGTTGAGGAGCATCAAATGTAGAACCACTAGACTGAGGAACAGCTTCTACCCTGAGGCTGTTAGACTCATGAATAAATAAATAATAAGAATAATCACTGCAAAATATCACATCATGCTGATGTTTTCTTGTTGCTGTGTTCATCTGTGACCATCTGCTCATACAGACTCATGTTCGTGCTGCTGTTTATAATGATGTTTTTCTATTACATTAGGGATTAGTGTATTTCTAGTTGTTGTTTTCCTTAGTTAATCCTAGATGTTATTACTGTTTTTCTCTTGCATTTTGTTGTTGGATGTAACTGGGACCCTGTGTACATAATCTCATTTCATCACATGTACCACATGCGGTGCAAATGACAATAAAGACTCTCTGACTCTCTGTAGTTCTGTGTAACATTTTGTATTTGTTTCTCATGCAACCAGTCACTCTTTCCACATTAATTCTAAGGTGTGCTCATGTGTTTTCAACATCATTAGCATCAAGTCGACACCTCCCTTTAGTGAATGATGAGATTTTAACTTCAGCACATCATTCATTTATACTTTTATTGGCTGGAACTGGGACCCTGTGTACACAGTTTCGTTCCACCTCACGTACAACATGTGATGTGAATGACAATGAAGAACCTTGACCTTGACTCCCACAGTCTTTAATATCAAAGCCTCTGTCTTTTGAGCCTCTGTAATTTGAGAAAAGATCACAGCTTGTTATGAGCTTGTCTGCACATCCATCCATCCATCCATCCATCCATCCATCCATCCCAAGGGGCAGATAAAATAAGAATGTTTTTCTTCAATCTGCTGCCTTTCATTTTATATTTGTGTTTTTTTTTCTTCTTTTTATGTGTACAGTATATTATTGTGTATTTTATTATAAAATGAATGAATAAATAAATCAAATCCCTTGAACAGAAAATAAGGCACAGTCTGACCTGTTCTCATGTAACAGATGATTTATTTCTGCTCCTCTTTGTTCACACAACTGACATATTTGTAACTTTGCTGCTGGTCCCTATTTCTCATCATCTGCAGCTTCTAAGCTCATCTTCTGCAGTTTATTTAATTTCATATGAATGTTTGCCTTCAACAGGACATATCAGAACCCAGATCAGTAGTAAAAGTGACAACACTACAGTTTATTTCACAGTAACACAGATGTCCACTCAGACTACGTTTATATACAAAAATATAAACACAACCTAAACTAGGTTGACCAACTTCTATGAACTAAATCTGAACTAAACACAAAATCATGGCAAAAATGTATGGCACAACACCAACAAACCGAATTTAGACACTAACCAGAATATCTGGAACAAACTACAAGTTATTTGGGGACACTGAGAAAGTTGTAACAGGACGTCTCACCTGATATCCAGCCTGCCATTCATCTCCTTTTTGTTTCGTCCAACACATGAGCTGCTTCGTGCAGCAGGAAACAGCAAACAGAAAGTCCGTTTTCTATTTTTTTTACCTTTCCGGTCGTGTGACCGGACATTACATCCAATAACACAGCAAGATTGGACCATTGCAAAACTGTTAAAACTACTTAGATTCTAAAAAAAAAATTAGCGAAAAAGCTTATTTTACCGGACAGCCCGATTAGCCATTAGCCAGTTTCTAACATGTTCATTAAATGTTTAATGTTTTAGTTTTAGAGTTGGTGTAAATTTTCATACTCTTATACCACTATGCAAAAAACTCAGGACAGTGTTAGTTTTACTATTTTATGCTTATGTCTATTATTATATGTTTCAGTGTTTCAATGTTTAGATGTTTACTGTTGCACCGAGGGACTGAGAGAAACGCAATTTCGGTCCTGTGTATGTCCTGCACTGTACATATTGCAGATCTGACAATAAAGTTGACTTTGACTTTGACTTGACTTTTTTGTTTTTAGCTTCCGCCGGCGGACGTGACGTCACACATTGACTATCCAATCAAAGCGTGTGAATACGCTGACGTTTTCAGAAGCTAGAAGGCTTTTGGTCTCGGCCATAGACATTAGCTCAAAATCTGATTGGTTGGAGCAACAGCTTGGTCGACAGTGCTACATGGGTACAAGAGCTCCGAGTGAAGGCTTCTAATCTACCTAGCAACAATAGTGGCTGAAATGTGATTGGTTCAATAATAAATATGAAAATACACATCTGGATGCAGCAAAACCAGGGGAAAAGCAATGAAAGGAAGTGGACAGACAATTTGGAATTATGTAATACGTATTCATGGACAAAATATAATAAAAATAATAATAATAATTTTTAATTTTAATTTTTAATTTTAATTTTTACTTTTAATTTTAAATAATTTTAAGGCCTTCTCTGAAGGCCTTGCAGGCCTGGAGAGTACGCCACTGATATATATATATATATATATATATATATATATATATATATATATATATATATATATATATATATATATAATATATATATATATATATATATATATATATATATATATATATATATATATATATATATATATATATATATATAATATATATATATATATATATATATTATATATATATATATATATATATATATATATATATATATATATATATATATATATATATATATATTATATATATATATATATATATATATATATATATATATATATATATATATATGTATATATACTGTATTTATATACTGTATATATATGTTCAATTATTATTTTTATGTATGGATGTTTCTGTTCAGTGCACTGAGATGACTTCTGTTGTGACTTGGCGCTATATAAATAAACTGAATTGAAAAATGGTAATACATGCATCTGCAGGAGGCCACTGACATAGTGCTGAGGTGTCTGAGTTCCCTGAATCACTACTAGAGGTGACCTGAAGTCACGCCTTGTGGTTTCCCACACCGCGATACCAGGAGTCATGTGTATCAAATTATGTGTACCTTGTTTTTTGGTGCTTGACTTGTTTTTGTCAGTGAGGATTTTGCTGAATACATAACTTTTACCATTGCTTTAATGATCAGATGGAGAAGAGTTCTCAATTTCAGGGAAAGTGTTACTGTATTTTAATGTAACTTACAACACATTTCGCCAATGAAAACACATATTCCAAAGCCATCAAACATCCCTAAAGTCAGATCTGATATAAATCCTGTAAATCAGACGTCTGGTATGTGCTGTATTATGCAACAAATTCTCTGAATGTATTCCAGGGCTCATTCTCTCATGACTTGCAAATCACGAAAGCCATGATGAGGTAAAAAAGTGCTCAAAGGGTTTTCATGCTAGATTAGAAAATACTTCAATATACAGTGAGCTATTTTCCAGTTTTGAAGAAAAAAAAGAGAAGCTCTAAATACAAAGCATCTCATTACACATTGTCTGATTCTGGGTTCATTCGTGTTTTCCTTTTTCTGTTGCTTTTATTTTTTTGTAAACATCAGCAGAAGCTGTCCCTGGGGATTTTGGATGAAAGGAAGAGAGAAAGAAAAAAAAGAAGCTTAATTAGGACTTGCCTCCAGCCCATCCAGCTGATCGAGATGACCTTTTATGTGACTTCTTCCAGAAATACTGTTACGTTAGAAGTTGCGATTTCACGACCGCAAGTACATAATAAGACAAACACAAATCTGTTCCAAACCAGCTTTTAAAAGTCTCTTTGAAGTGAAATGCAAGAGAAAATAATAGTGTTAAATTATGGTTAATACCAGAAATAAGAACTACTGGGTACATGGAACCCGTAGCTTCAGTCCTGTCTACGATATTAAATATTGCTGACTAGGGGGTAAGTTAGCCAATTAATGAATAATAAATGGGGCTGGAGTGCAACATTTTCATATCCTTTATAGGTCAGAGTGTGCTGAGCCAGAGCTGCTGATACCGCTGGGCATCATGGTTAGATATTAAAGCATTGCAATCTCTACACGGCTGCACCTAGGAGCCATGTCAGTTACTGTTCCACCCACACCGTATGCACCGATGAGAGGGAACATTAAAAGTTTGCTCTTTTCTGTTTTTGTAACTTTTCTCTTTTCCTTGCAGTGTTTTTCTCCTTTTATGACTGCTTGTTAATCTTCACACGATCGCTTGCTCCTTCTTTGTGCACAGCGTTATTTTGTTGAAGTCAGTAACAACAAGCCGTTACGTTTTAGCTTGCATCTTCTTACGATGAGCAGGCCTGCGGGCGCAAACGACGGAAAAAAAACACTGCATGCCCTTCCGTCGCAAACAAAAACAACAACAATGGGCCAATTACAGACTGGCACTTCACAACCTCTACTTCATTCACGGTTATCTTCATTATTCAGTTCCTCTCGAATCAGCTATTAAAGGTAATTAAGCGATTCATCAAGTCAGTTTCAATTACTGGGAGCTTGACAGCTGTAGATTAGAATCAGAGGGGGTGAGGGGATGAGAGAAGGAGGAATCAAAAAGTGAAGCGGGAGAAGTACAAACAGTTAGCTGAGATGGGCAACAAGCTTTCTTGGACGTCATGGGCTACTGAAGCCACATAATGGTCCAACTTGTCCACTCTGTTCCCCTGGATCAACAGGCGTCATCGCCACCACCCACTCATTCAACATGTGCTCAGTCACCAGCTGAAGGCATTTGATCCTAAATCAGCCACACTGCCATTACTCTGTCATGACTGGTAGAACTGTAATATTAAAGTTTATGATGGATAAAAGTGCTCTCATACTCTCTCATGCAATCACAGCACATGCAGAGCAGGAATAAATTTGCTGCCTGACACAGAGTGCCCACTCGTAATAAAGCTCACATGTACTGAAGAATCGTAAAATGTTCTCACTAGTACGACCTAATTTATGACAACCAGTTACCAGCGTGAATTAAGGTGTGTGTTGTAGCCAAGAGCTACCCAGGATGTGAACCCGTCAGGCAGGGCAAAGCAAGGCTTCAATTTATGTTTGGCCGATTAACCCGACACTGCCTGCACAGTTTTCGACGTTGGGTTAAGGAATAATTCATTTGTGGGGAGACTATCATGCGGCTCTTAGTTGTCCATTAGAGTCTGGTTTACCACCATCTTAATAGCAATCATAAGTCTTCCTGCTCTGGAAGTAATTGCTGGACTAAAAATTGAACAACTGCTAAATATATATCTTGGGATAGTGAAAATCCAAAAAAAAAAAAGGATCCTTTTATCTCATAGTCCCCTGCTGTTATTATAGAAGCACAATTCACAAGGTTCTCAAACAATTAGCTTTAGGTAAAATTCGTTTTACAACCTGGATTTTTAGGCCTCATTTAAAAATGAAAAATTAAGCTCATCTTCCCTCACCTTTAACATACTAATTTTCACTTGTTTTTCATTCAGAGTACAATAATATGATACTATAAAATGTAATGCAATGCAAAATGTTATACTGTGTTGTCCTTTTGAAAAGATTAGTTTTGGACTCCGTGCAGTAGCTGCTTTCCAAAAAACCTCTAGGCAAAAACTATTGAAACAGACACAATCCACCTGTAAGATACACAACAAAAGCATGAACGAATTCAAAGCCTATTATTCTTCATTAAGTAGATTGAAAAACTGGAAAACTGCTAGAACCATCTCACAACAGTTATCTAAAAACTTGCTGTTTTAAGTTTCTAATATTGTCTTGCTCCTTTGTATACTTTTTCATTTATTGTATTTTGATATATATATATATATATTTCAACTTTCATCATTTTGTAAACCGCCCCCTAGCTTATAGACTGTAGTTATGTTATCATTCACAAGAGTTTGTATATATTTTTGTTTATGTAGTGTTTTGTAGTTCTGTTTGTGTTAATAAAAAAATAAAAAAATAAAAAATAAAAAATAAAATAAAAAAATAAATAAAAAAAAGATACACAACAAAATTATCTTGCCAAAAATATTTATATCTATATCAGTCTTACTTATTAAAAATAAAACCAATTAGGGCTGGACAATAATTCGATAATATAGATATATGTCACAATATACTTTTGTTCAACGGTGATATGAGTTTTAAGCACATTTTCAATATTTTGATATTCGTTACATTATGATTACAGTACAGTGTTTCACTGATGCATTTTTTTTCTGTACGGGTTGAAGCGGGCGTTTCAGTTTCAGCCTGAATAGAAAAAGCCGCAACACAAATAGGTAAGTGCCTGGTGACATACACCACAGCTCGAAGGAGTCAACGGTACCAGGCTAGGCTAGGCTAAAGCTTCAACGCGTGATAAGTTTTCACTTCAAAATGAGTGCCCATGACCATCAGAACGTGACTGAACAAGGTTTCACAAGCGAAGAGAAAGTAGATTACATAATTGATGAGACAGGAAAGACAATTTTAGCGGTGTGGATGTGGTGTGGCTATCTTAAAGGACATGACCCACCAAGTTTTCAAATTGCATCGCCATTAATATTTAGTAGTTAATTAAATAATAAAACAGGAGCGTTTATTTATATTGTAGAGAAATAACGCTAAATGTGTTATTTCATGATTTATAGCAGATTTTAGCAGCAGCTCCGGGAAAATCTGCCCCTCTCCATAGGAAACCCTCGAGGTACAACACCCGCGACCTACGGCAACTCAGACTTACGATTTTATCATATTTAATAAAAATATGATAAAAAAAAAATATATATATATTTTTTTTTTTGTGTGTGTTTAAATGTTATTAATTTCATGTGTACAGCACTTTGTTGCAGCTGTGGTTGTTTTAAATGGCTTTATAAATAAAGTATAATTATTAATATTATGTTTTTATTACAATTTTATCGTATTTACGCAACTTCCGGTCGTTTCCGGTCGCCATTTTACAATTGTCAAGTCCGGTCAATGGAGCTCCACAATAGAGGCTCCTGTCAGCTGGCTCTAGAGGACCGTGTGTCCGATCAGGGTTGCCTCATACGGATAAATTAGCTGGAAACACTCGGTCAACTCTGTGGACGTCTCAGGCCTGGAGGAGCAGCCGCGGATCGCCCCGCGATCGCTCCCACAACGCCGCCCGGCATGCTAACGACAGCAGCTAACACAGGTGAAGACACCGAGCCGACATGCCGCAGAGGGGCCATCTGCGGCCGGGAGCTCACCGCAAATGTCCGCCTGGCAGCCTGAGATGTCGGGGGACACCGAGCTAACGCGGAGATACAAAGCCGACAGCCTTTTTGAATGAACTGACATGCTAACCATTGCTGCTAATGGTGGGGCCTAACCGTAGCTAACCCCGAGCAGCTTGTTTTGGATGGAGGAACATCGTGGAGAAACGGCTTTCAGTAAGTTTTTTTTTTCTGGCTCCAAATGTATGAAGTTAAGAAGCTAACAGTCCTTCTTTTAAACAGTTTTGACCACGTGTGTGCGTGTGGAGCGTAAGGAAGCTGGGGGAGCTCGGACGGGTGCGAGCTGATGCTAAAAGACGAAGGCAGGCTTTGACCAGCTCAAAGTAAGACATTATATTTTTTATTTATTGTACAGTATTCATTTACTGTACATGTAAAGTTCTGTGCATGTTTATGGCCTAGTATGTCTGCTTGTTCAGTCTCATGCCGTTAAATATGTGTGCGGCGCTCCGTTAGCGGTATAGCCGCGACCTATGTCAGAAACGCGGACCTACGACAGGGACGTGTTTTTGGTCCGCGAGGTACGACAACATCGACCTAAGTCACACCCATAGGTCCCAATCCTTGACGTAACTCGAGGGTTTGCTGTATGGGCATTGACGTCACTGAAGTATCCGCCTTGAATGCATGTGGAGTTATAACAAGCATGCATCAACTTAGCTTTCTTATTTCTGACCAGAGTAGTTACGAATACAACTAATAAAAACGATGTGTTGCATAGTTCTAACCCTTTAACTGCAGCAGTGTTATATCTTATTAAAAAGTTCTAAAAAATAAATAAAAACATGGAGCGCTGGTCCTGAATCCACAACTGCACCAGGAAATATTTAGAGATCGCGCATCCACGTAGGATACTAGTTTAATTCGCTCGCGACAAATTCATTAATTTCCTCATGAAGCTGCCGGCTCGGCTTTTTATTCTCTCTCCCCACCTGTCAATCAATTCAGTGACAGGTCGGGGGTAGAGAATAAAAAGGCGAGCCGACAGCTTTAACCGCAGCTGTGTTATATCTTATTAAAAAGTTCTAAAAAATAAATAAAAACATGGAGCGCTGGTCCTGAACCCACAACTGCACCAGGAAATATTTAGAACCTCGCGCATCCACTTAGGACACGAGTTTAACTCTCACTCTCATAAGCAATCGCGAACTCACTCCTGCCTTCTGAGTGGAGCCTGTATTTACGTCACTCCGGACTTCGGCAATCTTCGGCAGGGTTTCCGGATGTTTCCGGGACTCCGTTGTTTTTTGTTTTGTTTTTTTTAACACTCGCCTGGCCCAAATGCAAAAATGAAAATAGACATCATATTCTACTACAGTAATTGTCCAATATGGTGAATTGTTACTGTCACGGTGGGTGTTGTCCTTTAAGATCCGATAAACTGCAAGTTTGTGCTGCAAAATGTGTCGGAGAGTCGTTCAAACTAGTGGTGGGAACACATCTAACTTGTTCCACGTTTCCACTTGATATAACATGCTGAGAGTCAGAAGATGAAGCAGAATAAAAGTATGAGTCAAAGTGTACCTGAAACAACACCCTCAGTTGTATCAAAAGAGAAACCCTTGGTTTGCTGCATGGGTTAGGTTATGAAAAATAAAACTATAAATATTGACAAAGTTGAGAGTTTTATGTTTATTTGACAGTGATTTCAAATTTCTTTGAAGCAAATATAAGGTGAACATTAATTTATTTGTACAGTTTTTCTCTGGCTTTTATATTGTTTAAATCAATATCGGAATTATATCGTTATCATGATAAAATTTGATGATTGATTTGTGATTTCTGCAACAAATAAAGTCCAGTTGATCCTGTATTGAACGCCTTTTTTGATTTTATCATGTCCTGGACGACTGAGAATCTTCACCAGCATATCATGATAAAAATTTTGGCCATATCGTCCAGCGCTAAAACCAATGTAAAGCTGAAAATAGATAGAATGTCTCCTAGTAAAGCATCAAGAGACATGTTGCACAACCTATTCAGCCTTTGAAGCCAATAATCAGAATTTTAATGGAACCAGTGATAAAATATAAACTATCGTTTAGATTTATACAAAAACACACATTTTTCATGAGGTGCGTCAGTGCCCTGAAGGCACGTGGTTTATGTTGGTATTATGCACCAATCCACATTTCTCACTTCCGATCCGATGCCGATACTTATTAACTGAGTATCGCCTGATACCGATACTTTTCCGATCCGATACTGTTCAGGTATGTGACTCTGTATAATGAAACTTTTGTACCCAATCTATTCATTTTAACATTGTGTGAGATAAACTCAATGAAGACACTCTTAAGCCTTACAATAGGGAACTCACTGACTTTAGCAGCACACAGGACAGGAGGCAAGTATATCACACACATGTCCTCCTTACTCATGGTGCAGCTGAAAAAACTAAAAAAGCGCTAAGCATGATGGGAAAGACAACACAGCCACTCCCCTTAACCAATAAGAGAGTGGATTATAGCTGGAAAACAGATTTAGCTGGAAAACTTTTCCAGCTAAATCTGGAAAACTAAAAACAACAGTAGCTCATGGCTCACTGCTAAAGCTGGAAAACTAAAAAAAACGCTAAGCATTATGGGAAAGACAACAAAATCCACTCTCTTATTGGTTAAGGGGAGTGGCTGTGTTGTGTTTCCCATCATGCTTAGCATTTTTTTTTCAGCTTTAGCTAGACAAACTATTGATTACAACTATTGGTTATAATGGGAAAGACAACAAAATCAACTCTCTTATTGGTCAAGGGGAGTGGCTATGTTGTCTTTCCCATCATGCTTAGCGCTTTTTTAGTTTTTTCAGCTGCACCATGAGTAAGGAGGACATGTGTGTGATATACTGTCCTGTGTGCTGTTAAAGTCAGTGGGTTCCCTATTGTAAGGCTTAAGAGTGTCTTCATTGGGTTTATCTCATACAATGTTAAGAAAGGCAGTCACAGAACGTGATTGAACACAAGTGCTCTATGAAGCTGGATCGGAAAAGTATCGGCAGGTTGGATCCGATACCTGATACTTAAATAATGCTGGTATCGGATACCGATACTGGATCGGATCTGCCCCATCCCTAGTTGGTATTTTATTACAATAAAGTTTCAAGCTCATTTCAAGCTTCCTCTATCCACCTTATTCCTAGCCCCCATGATGCCTTGCACGAATTATGGGAACGACTTCCGCCGGAAGTGAGAGCAGCAGTTAAAGCCCAGTCTACTGGCTGTATTTTTCACGTTTTTTTTTGTTTGTTTTGTTTATTTCTAATTAATTGCAATGGTTACTTCGTGTTGGGTCAGTGGGTGTTCCTGTCGGGTAGACGTTTGTTCAAAGCGCAGTTTTCACTTCATCCCAAAAATAAGTAAACGTGAAGGATTTATCTCCATCGGACGAGCTGACAGCTGCCCCTTCTCTGTCTGATCTGCTCTCGAAGACGTCGTGTTCAGATCACGTTTTCTCCGGTAAACAAAATATTCTACATAAATCATTTTGTGAAACAATTTCAGAACAATGTGAGAGTATAATTTTCTCTGTGTTGGAGC
The DNA here is from genome assembly GCA_038048925.1 of Garcialebias charrua. Lineage (NCBI taxonomy): Eukaryota > Metazoa > Chordata > Actinopteri > Cyprinodontiformes > Rivulidae > Garcialebias > Garcialebias charrua. The sequence goes on from JBBPBX010003564.1 coordinate 36,161, forward strand.
TGTTGTTGTTTTTTTCTTCATGATTTAGCACCGTCTACTAGCTGTGGTTAGCTTAGCATGTAGCGTTAGCATCTGTTAAAGTATTTACTAAACAAATCTGTGGATAAATAATATAACTACATGTGTGTGTAATACATTTGCTGTACATACATATACTGTGTGTATGTGTATACTGTATGCACACTGTATATACAGTATATACATACATACTGCACATACATACTGTATTGTTTGTACTGTTTTGATTGTAGGTCCCTGTTACTCTCATGTGAATAAAGTAGTAGCAAACTTGGTCTTATTTTAGACTTTGTGATGCAAACATGACAGTTTATTCTTTTTTTTTAAGGGTACAGACGAGTGAAGGGCCAAGTTCCATCGTCTTGGATTCCGGAGGGGTTGGCTGCTTGCTCCAGTCGTCCAGTGGTCGTCCAGTGGTCCCACATGATGAGGAATCTGTTCCAGTTTGTTTAAAATCAGAAACTGCCCATCATTTCTTGTTGAAGAGTGTATTTGACCTGGTATTTATTCTGCAGCCAATCATTTTCATTAAAAGACATCAAATCACCCACAGTTCTCATATTGTATTCAGTTTCAAATGTTTTTAGTTTATAATTATAGCTTTTATTCTGAACTTTATCAATCTCCTCCCGGAGGAGGAACCATACAGCAACATGCATGTTTTTAAGTTTTGTACTTGTCAATAAAAAACTAAACTGGTAAGTTGCCAAAAAAACAATCACATCTAGTTTTTTTATTTGCAGTAGAACTTCTCATTAGACATTAAACAACGTATCTTATTGAAATAAAGAAGGTGAAACACAGCAACACCAAATGTACTTCAAACGCAGATTTATTTATAGAAATTATATTTTCACTCATTTGTTGCTGTGGTACATAACTGCACACAAACTTCTGGACCAACTGGAGTGTCATCCATCCCTGGACCAACTGGAGCGTCATCCATCCATCCCTGTCATCCATCCATCCCTGGAACTCACCTTATGCAGAAATATAACAGAAAGGAGGAAAGTAAAAGTACAGTATACAAACGTTAGGGTTCATTTATGAACACACACAAACACACACACACCTAGATTATATATATATATATATATATATATATATATATATATATATATATATATATATATAAATAAACACAACACACACCTATATTATATATATATATAAATTATACACACACAGCATACATATAGGTGCGTGTGTTTATTTGCCAGTTATGAACGAAAATATTAGTATCATTTAATCACTGACTACATAAAATCATAACACTAAAAGCTGTCTCTTAAATCATACCTGGTGTTCTCGATCCTCTGGAGGATATGGTGACTTTTTTCAGGTGGTTTCTCGTAGTCCAGCCACAAAGAAGGATGCGGGTTTTTGTTTTCGGAGCATGTTCAACACACACTAGTTGCAGCCACAAATTCAGCTTCGTCTGATTATTAGTACAGCCACGAACAGCGCAACAGGTACCAGAGCACTGCAAGGACATCTTCGTGACAATATTAGCTCGAAATAACAGAAAACAGAACTTCAACGATGCGTACAGATCAGCAAGTAAACAACGAGGAGCCAATGCAGAAATTCTACTTCCGGGGTCAAAACGGAAGTAAGTCCCATAATCGCTTCTACAGTGACACCCTCAGGAATAAGGTGGATGGTCTGTCAACATTTCCTTACACTTTCCTACTCCAAAACTTAATGTAATCATTGCATCTTCTTCATGTAAATAGCTTTGAATGAAACGATGAATTGCTTTTTAGCACTGTATAACATGCTGATTACCTCTCTTTAAAACAAGCTTAAACATTCAAGTCTACTTCCTTGTAAATATCACTGAAATAAGTACACAGCCCACTTTAATTAAAACAAAGACATTCTGTCTAGTATAATTAACTAAGAAATTGAACATTGGTATTATGGATGTCTTGTTTAAGATTTTATACTCCTGATACCAATTTGAGTCATTTAGCATTAAGTATGGACTAATACATATCTCAAGCTGATACTTGCATTAGTATGCTTTTCATACTTGCAGGTTACATACTATAGATCCAATGAAATTATTAGCATCAATGTCATCATCTACCTTGGTAGAGCTACACTGCAGTAAAGAAAACCTGTGCTCATGTTGTTCATAAAGTTAATATTTTGTGGTGACAGGGAAAGAAAATCAGCCAGGTGATGGTGAACATGTTCATGCAGCTCAGGCAGCAGTGCTGGTTATGTTGTGAGGAGCATAGAATGTATCGTCTCTTCAACAGCTCCAAATGATGACAAAACTAATTTTTTTTCTCCATCACAGCAACATGTTGATAATACAGAGCAATAAATTCAGTCACCTTTTCTCTCATCCATTTTGCCCTATCGTTGACCCATGGAAACCTGTCTCGTATTTTTCAAGTCTCCACTAAAGCGTGTTGCTTAGCTGTGTTAGCTTTAAGAGCTGGGTGAACTCTGTGTACTCAACTGAGCGTTTGAATTTTGAATGCCCAATTAAACTGAAATGGGTGGTATTGAATGTAGCTCTAATGCTACTGTCACAAGAAGTACCTGAATCAAAAACGTTGCAAAAAGATCCTAACTGCTCTCATGCTGTATTTTAATTTAAAATACTTTCATTCTGCAGACATGTTGGTATTAAAACGTTTTATCATAGTTGTATTACATCACCGCTGACGTAAAACCATAGACAGCAGGTTAACAACAAAGATCAGGAGCAGAATGTGTTAGCTACTCTGATATCTATCAATCTGGACCAATTGGGACCTTGATCCAATACTTGAGATCAGCTTGGGACACTCCTAAAGGTTATTCAGCCTCAGTCATCTCTTGTCCTGAGAAGGCTCAAGATGGCACATTTTAAAGAAAGTTCATAGTGCATCAAAAATCAGTAACCAGTTACTTCCAGTTTGCAAGTTTTTATAATAAGTGTCACTGTTTCTGAGAATATGCTGATTGATATTAACTTTCGCACAGTCCTCAAGAGCAGTGATCAAAAAGTTTTATCACAAGAAGATAAATGTGTCCAGTAAAGCTGTGCACGTTTGAAGTGGGCTTCTCTTTGGACGGATATTACGTTATCATAAATAAATAAATAAAACGCAACAATCAAACTTCTGAACAGCATTGATATCAACATTTGTAATTTGTCCCTGAATATTATGCATTGTTAAAAAAAATAATTAAAAAAAATAATAATAATAAAGACCTGGATTAAAAAAAAAAGGCTTTGTATATTATCAGGTACAAAACCCAGAGATTTTCAAATAAGGTAGGTGTTGGATAATCAAAGGATTTTATTAAGTATATTCATTATATTTTGGTTTGCAACTGGTTTTATTTTACAATAATTTATAGCCATGACATTAAATGCTGATGTTTTGATTATGCATCTATGAATACTTTACTTTTTTTTTTTTACAATTCAGATAACTACCATAATAAACTGACAGCTGTGGGCATGGCCCAGGCCTCCCTTGCAAAAGAGATATGTGATCTTAATGGGATTTTCCTGGTTAAATAAAGGTTTAATGTATTATTATTGGCCTTTTTGTGAAAATACTGGGAGGGACTGGTGACATGCAGGTTGTGTACCACCTCAGACCTCACACCAAGTGGAATAAACTGTAGTACTCTGGGACTCTATACACAGTTGAAAATAAAGGTACAGGAACATCTCTAAAAAGGTAGATTTGCTATCTATGTCTCTCCAGCATAGCCTAAAACAGTGCATGCATGGTATGTTGAACAATAGCACTTTTTGTTCTAGGACACAGCTGGAGCGACAAAGTCAATACACTGTCTTATTTTCTTGTACCTTGATTCCTAACTGCATTTAAAAAAAAAAACGGTGAATCTAATAGATATACTGAAAAGGCTTCAGTTATGGTTTTAGCTACTGAGAACCTATTGAAGGAAACCAGCTTTTAAAAATGGAAATTGTGTCATGTTTCTTACTGTTGGAAATAGTGTGTACTGTTTAAGACTATTTAATGGTTTATTAACTTGATATTTTGTGCAGGCAGTTACAAGGGCAGCACTGAGTCCTAACAAAATACCCAAAAGGATTATAAAGTGCATCGTATCATATTCTATCTTGTATATACTGAACAAAACTTAAACACAACACTTTTGTTTTTGCTCCTATTTTTTCATGAGCTGAACTATGTACACAAAAGGCCCTTTCCTCTCAAATATTGTTCACAGATTTGTGTAAATCTGTGTTAGTGAGCACTTCTCATTTGAAATAATCCATCCTGACAGTTTGTGCAGAAATTCTTTGGTTGAGCAAACCGGTTGTTGCAGCAGTTGTCTGGGTGGCTGGTCTCAGGCAATCTTGGAGGTGAAGATTCTGGATGTGGATGTCCTGGGCTGGTGTAGTTACATGTAGTCTGCGGTTATGAGGCCGATTGGATGTACTGTCAAATTCTCTGAAACACCTTTGGAGGTGGCTTATGATAGAGAAATTAACATTCAGTTCATGGGCAACAGCTCTGGTGGACATTCCTGCAGTCAGCATGTCAACTGCACGCTCCCCCGAAACTTGCAACATCTGTGTCATTGTGCTGTGTGATAAAACTGCACACTACTGTATAGAGTAGCCTTTTATTGTGGTCAGCCCAAGGCACACCTGTGCAATAATCAGGCTGTCAAATCAACACCTTGATGTGCCCCACCTGTGAGATGGATTATCTCAGCAAAGGAGAAGTGCTCACTGATTTACACACATTTGTGAACATTTGAGAAAAAGGCCTTTTGTGTACATAAAAAATGTCAGATCTTTGAGTTCAGCTCATAAAAAATGGGAGCAAAAACAAACGTGTTGCGTATATTTTAATTCAGCGTGGAAAAGTGCGATGTGCATGGTATAATTAGTTAACAAACATCTTTGAACTCTATGCATTCCTCATACATACCCAAATTGGAGGAGGCCCTTCCCTCAGCAGCCCTGTCTTTCAGTCCTTCAGCGATGGACAGCTGTTGTTCGTGGTACTGCTTAGCCCTCTCCAAGTCTTGCATGCAGCGGGCAGCGTGACCCAGGCCTGCGTAAGCTCTCATTTCAATGGATTTTTCTTCCAGCTCTTGGGCAAGCTCCAGAACATGAGTATGGTATGACATAGCCTTGTCAAAATTACGATGATAGTGGTAGGCGCTGCCTAGGTTGCTGTATGCCCGGGCTTCTTCTCGTTTATTTTCCAGGGCTTTGGCTATGCCTAAATGTTGTTCATGACACTGAACAGCATTATCAAAGTCTCCCATGGCGATGTAGACTGCCCCCATGTTTCCCAGCTCTCGAGCCTCAGACAGCTGATCCTTGGACTGCTTGGCCAGGAGGACACACTGCTTGTGGCTGGCGAGGGCGTTTGGATAGTCCCCAATGGCTGTATATACATGGCCCAAGCTGCTCAGTGCCATTGAGGCAGCCTGCAGAAACACAGGTAGAAAACCAGGCACATTATGAGTATGAAAGTAAACAAGTAATAAAATGCAGGCATAAAGGTCTAATTAATTCTACAAAACATTTCATTAACTGCAAGCAATTTGGTGGCTCTGCATCACAGATTTCCAACACCAATAAAATGTTCCTTTAACCAGAAAAACTGTACATCAAATGTGTGAGAAAAAATAAATAAATTCCCAAGTCTCCAAGGAGGCCAAATGCTGAGCGACCAAACAACAAGCAAAAGCTGATTTGATTTCGTCTGTGCTGAGAAAGGAGGGGGGTAACGTGTGATGCAGATCAGCACCGCAGCAGGCTGGTTTTAATGCAGTCAGTTTGCCCAATGCAATCATGCCTCATGGCGTGCCACCACAAACGGAACAAAGACTCTGCTAATCAGGCGAGAGTGAAGGGAGGTTTCAGCTTCACACCAGAGCCGTGGGGGGCAGCAGACTGGAGACAAGACTTTTCAAGCTATAAACATCCAGAGCAACATTCTGTGCATCGTAATCCACTCAACCCTTCATTTTCTCAACCGGAGTCCATCTGAGAAAGTAAAACATAGCAAAACTGACTAATCCTGAAAACTGAGATGAACACAGTGAAATAGAGCGGGTTCACAAAGTGCAGGCTTGACTCCTCAAGTGACACATTCACTGCGGGCTTATTACCTGGTTATACAGAGGATAAACAGTTGGGAATGGGGGTCAGTTGTCTTTGCGTGAACAGATGTTCAATTAATCATGCAGGGGCAAATAATAAATCATATCCTTCCCAAAGTCCCACTCTGCACACGCCAGCCAGAAAGACGGTTGGAAAGAGGCCAGCAAAGAGGTGAGACAGCCTGACAGTGAAGGCCACCATACTGCTTTCTTGCATAGCGTCGGTAAAATGCAAAAGTCAGCAACAGTGAGAAATGAACTTCTACAGGAGTAAGACATTTATGAAAGCCCTTTTATAGTCACAAGATCTAAAAGTTTCCACTGTTACTTGCATTAATCTGTTAAGGGGCCATCAATTTTAGCTTTACTGATAATTATATATTATTTTAGAAAATACATCAACATGGCAATTGGCAAAATTTATCAGCAGAAAAAATGAGTTAAAAAAACTGAGTACTGAGTAGAAACTAATAAATAAATAAAAATCCCATTTTGTACTTGAGGATGAGAAATTATATTTGGGCACTTTTGAAAACACTTACAAAGACAATTTATTATCTTACAATCATTCATACATCCTTTGTCTAAATGCAGATAAACACAAAAAATATCTATCCTTCATTTCACATAGCTGCTGATGCCTGGAACCAATTACCTGCTGACATAAGGACTTCCAGCAGTTTTGCTCAAGTTTAAAGACTCGACAAGGCATTATACGAGCCCGGGGAGGCAATTACCCTCCGTCACAACTGTTGCTGTTTCATGTTCCCAGATAGCCTATCTAGGGCTGCTCAATTACATGTGCCTTTTGAAGCTTCGCTCCATCTCTTCAACTCAAACTTCCACGTTTTGAGCAGAAAACAGAGGATTGCTCATCTTTGTCTGCCTTCAACTAAGCACAGTGGCGAGGCGGATGGGAGGGGGGGTGTCTTGGAGAGAAAGCTAGAGGGAAAGGTGCAATCTACTCCAGTTGAGATGAGTTGTTCTTGTGATCAGTGTCCCTCTAAAGTGAGACTGCAACGCTGCATTTTCTCCACAAATGGGAGCCAAGATAGGCAGATAATGAGGATCCAGCCCTGCCAGTAACAGAGGACGCACTGTGTTTGGCTCAGAGAAGGCCAACTGGGACCATATGCAACTTGCTCCCTTCTGAATATATTCCCTACTGCTCATTTCGACTCCATACCAATACGGCATGAATAACTTTTTGTCTGGAGGAAAAATAGTTTCTTAGAATGCATAATGACTTCATTTTAATTTGTATTTCAGTTTCTCTTTTGAACTTATCTTTCCTCTGTTTTCATTTTCAGAAACTGCTTCTCCACACACACACACAACACCCACAGTAACACACTTTATCTGAAAAGTCAGATTTGATTATGTTTACGGAGTTCAGCCTTTCTCCGGACGTGTGGGGATTTGATTAATTCAAACACCCTCCATTTTTAAACTGTTGATAAAGCATAGGCTCTAATCAGCAAACACATTTTGTACAAAGGGTCTCCTAATGAAAGGTAAGCTGGTAGGGAGAGGGAGAAAGTAGAAATGGAGAAAGGTCGTGGGAGAAGGGGAATGAGATGACAAGTTGATGAAAAGAAATGCTCCAATATTATTCCGTAACTGTTCTCTCACAGGGACAGTGGTTTACAATTCATCAACTAGTTTTTATTGTGCGGTATTTTCAAAGCAAATGGTACGAAATAAGGCATTTCACTTAGCACAACTAGCTCCTCATGCCATATAGCAGAACTCCTCCTGAGGTCCAGGACCGGTGGTTCTATGTGAGTTCTGTGACTCAGAGCCCCTGATGTGTGTTTTTCTTTTACTTATCCTGGAACAGAGGAGCGCTGCCCACAGCTTCACAGCTGTGTTGATTTCTGTGGTTTTACCGCACCTCGCAGCTGTGTGACCATGTCTTTGAAAGTCCTCCTCATTTCACTTTGGACCTCTGAGGTCTGATGTACTCCAAACAACCAAGGCTATCATCACAGAGCGGCTCAGGGTTAGGGACGAGCTTGGTTGTCATGGCAATCTTAGTAGTTGGATCCAGAGTGAACTTATTTTTTAAAGAAAAGTTTACACTTTGAAGTAAGTTTCAAACTTTGGTGTGGAAACTCCCTTTAAATGAGGAAACCAGGCACATATAAACACAGGCAGGTGTACAAACATATATCCTCTGCTTTAATATCTACATTGCTTGCCAAAATATATTAAGATAAATACCATTTTAATATGGACAGGAGTTCATAGTGTGTTTGGTTCAAGAGATCAGTAGAAGCATCAAGAAGGTTTAGAAGCATAAACTGAGAACTAGGCCTGTCACGATAACACATTTTGCTGGGCAATTAATTTTCTTAGAAATTATTGCGATAAACGATAAGATTGTTTGAAATTTAACTATAATTGTCAAATTTTAGAAATGTTGATTTGTTTGGAGTGTAGTACCTTTTTTGTCAACCTGATGGCAGTATAAGACTGTTCAAACTGAAGTATGGATAGTTGAGCAGCACATCTCTTTAAGAAAAATGGGAGGGAGGGCCCTTGACGTGACAAAGGCTGACATGGTGACTTGGGCTACGTTCACAATGCAGGCAAATCTGACCCATATGCAATTTTTTTAATGAAAGTCTAAACGTTACAAATCCGATTTTTTCAAATCCGACCCAGGCCGTTTCAGTATGTGGTTTTAAATCGGATATATATCTGATGTTTTCAAAGCGACTGCAGTGTGAACACTCGTGGGACTTACATCTGATTTTTGCATCACCGATGTGAGACCGACGTCACTCTTGGCTCCTACTCCTACGGTGGCCGAGGGGTGCAAACGCGCTGCAAAAGAAAAATGCTCTGCACTCCAAATTGAACAGCGTTCCTCGGTAGGGTTGGGCATCGACAATTGAGAATAGTTCGGAACCGGGACTAACTGTCCGGTTTTCCCGGTATCATTCAAAATATTAATTTGCAATTCCTATGTTCGATGCTAGTTCGCCGACCAGAAGTAGCCGCCAACACCGAAGAAGAATCCACCGGAAGTGTGCATCCCCGATCGAAAGCGTGGCTTAACTTTAATAAAATGACCAGTCAGGTCAGTGTAGCACTTGCAATAATTTTCTATCATGCAAAGGAGAGAAGTAAAAAAGTGTCCCGTCTTTGACACGCTCCACTGGATTATTTTCGCTTCGTGTCCGACCGGAAGTACAGAGTGGTCCATCTGCAAAACGCTCCGCCGGACTTTTCGCTACCTCTTCGGCTCCATCAGGTAAATAAATCAACTATAAACTACGTCTCATACCAACATTAAGGCAGCTAACAAGTTATACTCCACTTAAAGCGATAAGTCAGCTCAAATACAAACACGATGCTAACGTTAGCTCGTATTTTTTTTCTTAGACAAACAACCTGAAATGGCTCCACCGTGTTCACCAGTGTCCAAGGTAAATACATCAGTGTAACTGAATGAAGAGTGCCACAGAACTGTTACAGCATATGTTGTGAAAAGGTTGCATCCCTTTTCAGATGTGGATTCAACTCCTGCCATGGATTGCACTTACATTGCATTCAGACACATAACTACTATAGTTAAGCAAATCCAACACTTATTAACATTCTTAATCCATTTAAAGTTCTCTCAGTGTCTTTTAAAATGTTTTAATGTCTCTAGTTTTCATTATTATATAATTTCTGTTTATGTTCTCTTTCATTCCATTATGAGTGAATGTCACAGTTTGAAGAATTATTGAATAGGTTAGTTAGGCAATAACAACAGAGCTAATAATTGTACACATTCTCAGTCTTAAAAATGATTTAATAATCTCTTTTTACTGATAATACTGATAAACCTGTTGTTTGTTTAGGAACTTCCTGCAGTCTGTCCAGAAAGTCTCCACTGGAGGAGCTTTTTGCTGAGGAAGAGGCACAACATAATGTCACAGCTCCATGTCCATGAAGAAACAAATGGAGAGAGGGCTGCAGATACCAGGACATCCCACCAGCTGTTCTGTCTGAGGATCCTGCTGCTGGTGGTGGAACCAGGTTAGCCCATCAGTGGGAGTTCAATAACATGGCTGCAGCATCAGACACTGGACAATATTATATGTATAATAATAATAATAATATATGTTGGCGAGTCCTCCATGATGGCTCTAATGTGGACTGGTGAGTCCTCCATGTTGGCTCTAATCTGCCCTGTGAGAAATTTATAGTTAATGTAACAAAAAGGAAAAAGTTCATAGCATTAAATTCAAACAGAAGTTCAAATTATTTCATCCTGAAAGAACTCTGGCTAACTACTGTAGCTTTTTTATAACACGGAGTTAAACTCAAAGTAGTCTCCTCAGATAAATAGTGTAACCATTATTTTTATATTAAAGTTTCTGTTAACTTATTATTTTTATATTTGATTGTTTCTGTTCAGTGCCCTGAGACAACTTTTGTTGTGACTTGGAGCTATACAGTAAAAAAAACTGAACTGAATTGAAATGTCTTTTTTTTAACCCCACCTACAAAAAGAATCGGAATCGAAAAGAATCGGAATCTAAACAAAGAATCGGAATCGCTCAAATTCAAACGATGCCCAACCCTACTCCTCGGCCACCGTATACTGTACTCCGCATCCACACACCCCTCTGAACAGAGGTAGCAGCCACAGCTCCAAAATCGGCATCACTAAAAATTTTGCTCGCTTTCTTCTCAGTTTTCTTTTGCTTTTAATCATTTGGATGTTTAGATTTCCCCGATTGGACAACAACTTCAAAATTACCGAACACACACTGAAAACTGTCACGTCCATGTTTACTTCTGCAAACACAGGGTGCTGCGTGTCACGTTCTGAGACACGTTTTCTTCTGCGCATGCGAGTCGTTTCTGCAATGTAGATCGTTCACATTGGAGTCTGATACAGGTCGCATTTAAAATGTAGTGTGAACGTTCACACCAAAAGATCCGATAAAAAAAAAAAAATCAGAATTGAGCATTAAGACCTACAGTGTGAACGTATTTCCCAAGGTCGGTCTAGTACTTAGCCTGTAGCTTAGCTTCTCAGTTTAGCTGCTTTTAACAATCCAAAAATGCAATTTTGGATGGGTAAAATTGATTTTAAAGACAAAGGGAGGGGTCAGTGAAGAGCACCGGAGTTGATCCTTTTGTCATCCATTGTCTTCAGTAGAAAGAGAGAGACAAAACGATAAAGCCGGTAAATGAAAATGAGGTAGATAATTTTAATTCATCATGTGATTAATTGATTTATTGTTTATCGTGACAGGCCTACTGAGAACTTTATATCATTTAGACTTTTTATAATATATAGTATTTACTGTATATGCATAGTCATGGAAAATCTGAAGTGTAATAAGGCCATAGATCAGAGACAGCCAGTGTGTATGGGAATAAGAAACATAGCAGATGGGGTTGAGAGATTAAAAAAATCCTACTTTGCCCTCTGTTCAAACAGCATGTTGCACAAAAACCAGGCACCCCCCTCTTACTTTAGGCAAGTGCTGTAATGGGATTACATGACAGGGGAGAGGAGTTGCTCTCTCTTGTAAAGACAAGATGGACAGCAGGTTTAATTGTATTACTGTGAAGGCAGGAACGACCTTAACGTTCAATGAACCAACACAAAGGTTGGGCCTTTAGTCTGTATTGTTGCCAAAAAAGACAAACTGTCAAGATTTAAAATTCAAAGTAATGAATAAATCTCAATGAGTAAAAGATGTCTGAAAATGCAGAAGCAACCACCTAAAGTCAAGGAATAGTACGGTTTATACAGTTAAGACTTCTTGCTGAGTGTGACATCTATAGTCGTTTTCCTCTCACTGGGTCTTGAAATGCTTTTACAACTTAACCAAACTCCAGTTCTGCCTACTTGAATTTACTGGACATACAGTAAATCAGGAGAGCCTTACAGTTGAAGGTGTACATCAGAGAAAACTCTGCAAAGAGGGTAAAAGAACTGGTTGTAGACCAGCGAACACAAACTGTGTCAAGGCGCAGATGTAGGGGAACGAATCATCAAATTTCCTGCTGCAGTGTAAGTGCCTGAAAGCACACAGCCTCAATCATTCTTAAATGGCGCAAGTTTCCAAGCACGAACCGGCTTCCTTGAAGTAAACGTGCAGCAAAACCTTTTATTATATGAGAGAACAAAATTCTCAAATAAAAATTCATTTGTTGGTTTTATCATCAACAAGTTTACTTAACATCAATTTGCTCAGACATTTTAGACCTGTGTAAATTTCTTCACAAAAATACCACAACTCCAATAAAGAATGGTTTTGAAAGAAACACCAAATGAGGGATATTTTTAAAGGATCTAAAACTTTTGTCATCTGATAGGGATTGTAAACACCTGTTACCTTAATAAAAACCACACAGTAGAAACAAGAAGTAAGTTTGACACAAATCATGAACTTTGCAAAGGGGATATGCTTTTTAATGTACTTCTGAAACTTAGTTTGGTCTCAAAACACATTCCAACACAAAATCGTGCTGGTCTCAGAGTATTTATTGCAGAAAGAGGTGGAGTTTGACAAACTCTGACATCTTACAGAAAAAACTGGAGTCATGCTTCTGTCCGAACAGGAACATCTAATCAAAACATTGTTTAATCATGAACAAGGCTAAAAGACTGTCTGTTCTTCAACAAGGGGAAAAACAAACATGTTTTGTACTCTCAAAATAACTGTTTAATGTGAACAGAGAACATTTGATATAAGTGAGCTGAGTAAGAATTATGTCAGAGTAATTAGTCTCATATGATAAATGTTGAATACATCCATCATCATCTATTACTAAAAACGCTTAAGATGACAATAACATGTTTTTTTCTAAAATTGCTACAATACATAGCACCCACAGCCTTTCATGCCAGGTTTTAACTAAAATCATGCTATAAGAAGGAAAGTGTTTATAGCTCATTGGGCCTCATGCAAGAACATGTTCGTATATTTATCCTAAATTTGTCTTACTTTTGTTCGTACGAAGCGTTCGTACGAACATGCCACGTCAGATTCAACAAACTCTTCTATCCTCAGGAAAAGTGTGTAAATGAGCTGCGTACGTATGATGAATTCCACCTGTTCTATCCACCTGCGCGTGCACGCGGAGAGGTTATTTACATAATTCCCACCCCTCAAAACACCATATAAGGCTACGTTTCCTGCCTCAGAGAGCAGGACGTGTCCGTTCATAAAAATGACAGCGAAAAGTAAAAAGAAGAACTTAAGTGCGGAGATTGAAGTTCTGCTCTCCGAGATCGAGAAAAGAAAATCGAGAAAAGAAAATCTGTCCTTTTTAGCAGCGTCACTCATGGGATGAAAGGACCAGCTAAAGCCAAAGAATGTTTGTTTATAATAAATGTGGACCTTAAAATATACACACGTCCTGGTGGCGCAACTGGGAACGCATATGCCGTTAGCTGCTCCTTACCTTATCTAGACCTCGTGGGTTCGATTCCCACAAGGTATGACTATCTTTTTTTTCTTTCTTTAGATTATTTATTCATTCCAGATTAAAAAGACTTTATGCTTTATTTCTTGTTGTATTGTAAATAGTTTTCTTGTGTTTTTTAAATCTGGAATGAATTAAAAGAAAAAAAAAACGTTGTCCCATGTGGGAATTGAACCCATAAGGTTCGGAACGACGAGCCAACGCTCATCTCACTGAGCTATCGGAGCTCTATGACTGCAACAGGAGGAGGTCAAGGTAAAGTCTGCGTTACCGAGACAAATTAAACTTAAATTAATTCATAATTTAAGTTGGTTTTAGTTTGAGATCTTCATATTAATATTGTAGTGTTAGAAAACGGCATTGATAACAAATTGATTTTAATTTAAATATTTTAATCCGTTAGTCATTATTACATTTAAAATTATAATTCTAATTCAAACAGAATAACCTATTGTCAAATATAATTATGGTGCGTGATTTCTTTAGACTCAAAATATTTTCTGAATAACGAAATATAAAGTTATTAGTGAAGAAAATCCGTCTGGATAACAGCAGACTGGCTGCTCGTAAAATATACGACAGGTCTGGACCACTCGTAAATTTTGTTCGTATCTGAAAAAAATCTTAGGATACGAAAACATTGTTGAATGCCACAAATGATCCTAAATCACTCGTACGCACAGTTTAAGAACAAATCTGTGCGTACGAACGGTTCTTGCATGAGGCCCATTAGTTCAATCCTTGTAGATTACTTTTCACAATCTTGTGCAATATTGTAGGATTTTACTAGATGAGTTAGCTATCTGAGCATGTGTTGAGGATTACTTTCATCTACTACCACACCAAATACTAGCTCGTTATCTTAAATATTGCCTGAGTTCCAGCCAGTTTTAAAGATAAGCTGAAGTGGCATCTTAACCTGGCTTGATAACAAATCTTACTGAGTTTAGATGAGCATCCAATGACTAATTTCTGAGTTCTTGTTAAAATCTGTCCAATGGTTCACAATGCATTTAGCTAATGAACAGAACTGACTCCAACAGTTAATCATAATGTTTAAAAAACACATCATATAATCAATTACATTGGATAAAACAAAAATATCTAAATCAATTGCAGTATTTTATAGAGTTAGATATCTATTAAACGATAAAGCATTGTATCTCTTGTATAATTCAATGACTGTGCCACATTTGATTTATTGTATTAGTGTATGGGGGAAAAGCATGTAAAAGCAGCACAATGCTTATTTTTATTTTGCAGAAAAAAAATTGTAAGAATTATAACAAGAAAACATTACTGTCACCCATCTAGTGAATTATTTCATCAGTTAAAATTGCTGAAATTCTATGATTTGGTGGATTATAACATTTTGTTACTTGTGTATAGAGCTAAAAAAAATACACTACCGTCAAATATCCAAATGTATTTTGTGAAAAGATCAGGCTGCTACAATCTTAAAGGAAAATATGTATTTGTAAAACCGCAATTTAGAACTAGTTTGAAGGGAAGAACTACCGTAATTCAGGGAGTAGGATTGTGGATTAACTTAAAGACAGAAATTAAGGAAGCCAAATCAATCCCTGTCTTTAAGAAACTGGTTAAAGTTGAAATGTTAAACAAATATACATGAATGTTTTTTTGAGTTTTATATATAAATGAAGGTTGAATGAGTTATTTACTTGTTTTGTTATTATAGAACAATTTGTTTGAATTACCTGTAGATAAATAAGGAGCAGATTTCATACTTTCTTCATCTGCTACCTTTCATTTTATATATATATATATATATATTTTAATTCATATATGTAAATTGTTGTATTTCATTATAGTAAAATTAATAAAAAAGTTTAAATAAAAAAATAAAAAAATAAATTAGCACTCAGAGTATATGTTGGGGGATGACTCTCAGCTACTACCACATAAAATTGTAGATCAATGTCTGTAAAACTGACTGAGATATAGCCATTTTGTGTTTTCTAAAGTCAGTTAGCCATCTTCAATTGGGTTCACTCCAAAAGGTAAAACATTGTAGAATCCTCAATGATTACCAGTACTTTTTAAAATATGTTTTGCTAACTCTATGCACACACAGGCACAGGAACAGGCGCACACACACACGCATGAGCAAAAACATGATCACACTTTCACATTGAGGGTGATAAATATACAGCACTACATCCGAAAAGTGACACTTCACAAGACTAAAACTGTGCATGTGTGTCAAAGTCAGCTTCAGCTCATTATCCTTGCAGCGTATTTTCAGCATACACTGCTATTAAATGCCTTGGTTAACCATGAGAAGAACAAACAAGCCACTGTGATGCCAGTTCCTTCAAAAACACAGTGCACAAACATCCTATTCTTCAAATACACACACACACACACACCAGTGCATTCTCTTGTAAACACATGCACACAAGAACAACCGTCTAATTAAAAGGAATTGCAGAGGGAAGGTGAGGAGGACCATGCCCCAGTGTCTTCTCTAACGAGGTGGGATTGGGCATCAACAGGAGCAGGTTGGGAAGAAACAGACCTACTTTGGAGGGAGAGGGGGATTCGGGTGAAGCAGTAAGAGAGGAGGGGGAAGTATAAAGAGATATAGGAGAAATTGTCTTTGAAAGATGAAAGAATACTGACAATATCCCTAAGGTGAACATATGTTAAGATCAGCATTCATCCGCAACAATACGTTTTGACAAATAAGAGAACTGTAATCTACTAAAATGGAACGGACCAGTTAGTGTTGGTCTTAAAGAAAGGTAAACGATGATCTCTAAAGTGCACATGTTCTTACCTGTGTGAGCACGTGCGTGTCTTATTAAGCAGGAGATCGAATGCGGAGTTTAGATGATGGCTTGCCTGTGATACCAGTGCACAGGATTGGGGAGGGGACATTTTTATTTTGGTAAAATTATTGTCTGTTTTTATGAGCCTACACTCCATTCTCTGTCCCCGCTCTGTGTTTGCACAGATATGGATCCTAAGGGAGTCACAATTAGATGAGCCAAATGACTGCCACTCTGCCATAACAAAACCTTCTGCTTTTTAAAGCGGCAAAAGCTGTGCTCTACCAAGCGGGGACAGGTACAACTGTGCCTCATTGCCCTACTCCACTCGCACTTGCGGGCAAACACGGACACACACATGCACACACAGCTGTAATCTCCCTGCTTCAGAGGACATGAAGATGACTTGCATACATGTCCTGGAGATTCACCCCAGATCTCACGACTTGCTGCCTATTCATAATAACTAGCCGTACAGAAGTTCTGAACACCCATGAAGCTTACAAACATGTAATGTGGCTCTATTTTGATATACAACACCACTCTCGGGATATAGTACACAGATGCAGAGTTGACTATTCTGGGGGGGATGTGGGTGTATATGTTTAGCAGAGGAGGAGGTAAGGGATTGTGAGTTTGGACGGCAACAAATAAGGTTACATCGTGTCATCTGGACCAGTTTCTTTAAGTGAGAAATGTTTCGTCCTCTATCCAGAGGACTTCCTCTGTCCAAGGCCTGCCAACCAGATCTGTCCCATAGGTAGCCTTCATTGTTGTGTTCCAAGCCAACTCCTGTTGGGATTTGGGTGGCCTTTTAATTAGCATTAGGATTTGTTGGAATGCACCTGTGGTAGTCTTTTAGTTTACCTCTGAATGATGTGGCCTTAGAGATCTGGTGCAGCGGATGCTTGTGATAGCTGCTCCAATGTAGAATTGTCTTTCTCATCAACAGAGTTTCTGAACTGTGACCATAAACAAATTGCCTTGCTTGATGAATATTGTTCCCTGCACACTTAGAACTGTGGAGTGACAGGTTTGATCAGTTCAGACCTGGCAGGAGCTTACATCCTGGGTGTTCTGATTGCACTTGGACTGTGGATTCAGGTGTGAACACTTGGGATAAATTGAGGATGTTGAATTGAGATGGATGTTTAAATTGAGCGTTTTTTTTTTAAACCATCTTTAGAGGTGAACTGGGACATTTTTATCCCATTTAGTAGGCTAAGTGAAAACCATCCTTAGCAACACTGAAGAACCGTCTGCTGAACTGATGTTACTTCAAGTATTCAATATTTGAACTGATTGACTCCTTGTCAAATCAAATGAGCATCAAGTTATCCAGTTACCAGGATGCTGTATGGTGAGGTTCTCTGTAATGTAATGTTGGTTCGGATTGATTTTTTTTCGCTGATTGGATCCACTGCGATCATCAAACCGTAAGATATACATTCTTAGACCCAGAACCAGCTGAGCTTCCCAGTGCTGTGATGCATGTTCACCAAATTAAACACTACAGGTTAAAATCATCAGTATCTTTGCTCTGACACTTGACTCTGTGAAGTCACTAATCAGTTTATGCTTTTTTTTTTTTGCTTCTCTCATATTTTGTCTGTCAGATTACACAAGTGACTCTGACCTGTGTTCACATCAAAAATATTAATGCAGTTCAGACGTTGGAGTGTGTTTATGGTTTTGGAGAAACATCAGCAGACCTGTTGATTTCCTGTTTGATGATCAGCTGACAGGTGTGAACAACTGTCTTCGACTTGTGACTGAATCAACCAGGACATGCGTTAGTTCAAAGTCTGAAAAGAGTGCATTGCTACAAAAAACATCCAGGATTCAGACGTCTGGAGTGGCTGGTGATGATACAACTGCTTGGTTCCGTCCAAGCTCAATGTTGGCTTTTTTAATGACACATCAGTTTATTTTTACCTTTTCACCTTTTCAGCTAAAGCCAATAAAAGATCATTCTTGTTACCATAATCGTAAATCAAGGCAGGGTCTTTATGTATACGTGTTCCATCTGGAAAAAATGACAAATATAGACTCTTAACCAATTTCTTTGATCAATGATCAGAACTAATCTGATCTAATACAAGTGATGAGATAACAGTGGAGACACTTGTTCCCCCATGGCCTATGTAAAATTGAGATAGATGATTCCATGGGACCTTTAGCTTTATAATTCCTTTAGCCTTCAAAGGACATGTTCGCCGAGGATTGATTGTCACTAAAGGTCAAGATATGGATGAGGATGTTCCATTTTCACAAGGCTGGTCAAAATCTCAGACAACTAAAGTCAGAAACAGTAAAAAAATATGTTATCCATGCAGCAGGACATAAAAGAGATTAATGATATTGACAAGCCACAGTGCAAGAAATGTTTGTGCAAAAATACGTTTTATGTGTGTGGGCTGTGCACTAGTGCAAGACGAATGGCGGATCATTTCTTGTTAATTCAGAGCCTTAGTATCCAGGAACTCAAACATCCATACACAAAGGCCCAAAGTGACACAAAAGAACACCAAATATATCCCAGAGCTTTGTGGGTTTAACCTATGTATGTGTGTGCAAATCCTTCTGTTCATTGCAAGGTTTTTGCATTCGTGTGCAAGGGAATATATCATCAAGTGTGTGCTTCTGTGTGTGTCTTCCCTTTTTTGACAGTAAATTGCTTGAGTTGGTGGTAAACAAACGACGTAGGAGAGAGGAAGACACGTGAGAGGCACAGAGGAAAATCTAACCCGACAGTCTGCACCAGTCTTAGTGGAAAATTTGACTGTTCTCTTTTTAGGTGTTGTGGGAGTTTGATATTTCAAGCTCCCTCTCTCCGACAATATGGTAGACAAAACACTGTTTACAAAAATGGCCTGATGTTATAACAGGAAAGAAAAGGGAGGGCAGTAGAGCAGCTGAGCTTTCCAGCCCCCATAGCCCCCTGTCTTAAAGTGCCTGTCCCTTGTGGCAGGATGTCAGCATTGTTCAAATGCAAAAACAGCCCTCCTGCCTTCTGATATAAACACATGAATCTAAAGTCTGCTAGAAGAGGAAATTGAAGAGGTAACACACAGGGGAAGTGGGGCACTGTGAATGAATCTTAATGTACTCCAAATCAGAGCAAAGCCTTGAAGGGTTGTATGGCACTGCTGTTTATTTCTCTACTAAAGTCAAATCTCCACAGGCAAAGCTGTGTGATGCCTGGTGGTGTAGGGAATCAATTCTGGTGAGACGTTGTGGTGGCAGAAAGGGAAATCACAGCGGTGTTTCAAAGTCGTTTGAGCGAAGGGCTGGTGAGGTATGCATCCGAGTTTGCCACTTTGCAACGCCTCAGGTAAAAGCGAAGTGGATAAGTCCTTCTTTAACAGGTATGAGGGTTAGGGGTAGTGCTGAACGTGACTGTGAAAGATGAACTGTAGACAAAATATACTGTACAGCAAAAAGGTCTAAAGTAGGGATGATATAAAGATGAGTTGAAACTTAAAAAGAAAAACAGAATTTTAAGTATTTCTATTAAAAAAGCAAATTAGGTGTTTGATGGCTTTCTGGTGAGTTTGAGGACACACTGACAAGTGAAGTGTAGGTCAGAAAGGCCTGCATTAGTAATTGAGAGCATTCAGCGGGATGCCGTGCAGTTAATCCAAGGGTGCAAAAGTCCAGGGTTAATAAAGGGCGCTTCAGAGCCTGTAGGATGGGAGCCAGCATCCCTGCCAGACCACACAGCTGGACAAATCAGGCCTGACAGTCAGAGTTCCATCGTTTTAATGGTACACAAAAGAGAGGATAGGAGGAGAGATTAGAGAACACACAGGTTAGGGTCTAAGGACCTGGATCGATATGAGCTGGCCAGAGTTGTTGCTTGGAGCAGCCTGACACAATGAATGAAATGAAGAGTGACAACCAAGTGTCCAACCTCTCCACACATCACAGTCCGCCTCAAGAAGAGGAGAGCTGTTGTGCAGCTCGCCTCTAAACCATCTGAAACAGTCAGCAACACAAGCCTAATAAGCTCAGACCATACCAGTATTCTATGAAATGGAGGACTGATGGGATTTTTCTTTTCTTTTTTTACTTGTGTGTTTTTATGAAATTTCCTTATGTGAATGAAAATGTGACTGTCACAAATCCTCAGGTAAGTATATGTCAAAGGTCATAAAACGAGAGAATGGGTTAAGGCATTAATAAGTTGTAAACTGTTGCCTTATGTTTTATTTGTATATGTGATGATTTTACAATTAATGCAAATAGAAACACTGTACAAATTATAAATCTAATTAGTTTCCACTTTCTCAAGTTGTAAGCAGTAAACGTTTGTTTTTTTGTTAACAAAATAAGATTTTGTTGTGCTGTGGTTTTGCTTTATTGTCATTCGCATCACATGTGGTTTGCTGGTGTAGATTCTCAGTCGTCCAGGACATGATAAAATCAAAAAAGGCGTTCAATACAGAACAACTGGACTTTATTTGTAACAAACAAGACGTTTCGCTCATCATCCGATAATTGAGAAAGCTTATCGGATGATGAGCGAAACGTCTTGTTTGTTACAAATAAAGTCCAGTTGTTCTGTATTGAATGCCTTTTTTGATCACATGTGGTACACGAGGTGGAGTGAAATTGTGTACACAAGATCCCAGTTAGATCCAACAATAGCAAATATATAAAGTGTAAAAGAAACAGTAAATAAGGATCTGATATAAACTAAGAAATACACTAAACACTAATAGTACAAAAACAATATGCTGAACAACAGCAGCACGAACATGAGTCTGTGTAACCAGATGAGTATGAATGTACACATCAGCATGAAATAATTCAGCAGCATGATATCAGCAGGATAATCAGCAGAACATATCAACAATCAAAGTGACATTACAGTGATTTTTTTGTGTTTTTTCTCAGTGATAATCTAGAGTCTAACAGTTCCAGGGTAGAAGCTGTTCCTCAGTCTAGCGCAGGGGGTCTGCAACCTTTACGGACCAAAGAGCCATTTTTACATCTTCGTTCGCTAAATCCAATGTGTCCAGAGGGTGAAATTGTTTTTTAAATAAAAAACTATTATGAACTATACAGACCTATGTAATTTTTTTAATTGTGGAAAAAATAATTAAGTATAGAAATAAAGAAAAAAGTTAGAGTATTTGCAAAATAAATAACATGTTTTCCTGTCATTTATTTTGCAGCTAAAACTATTGATGTTTGTATAACAACCAATAAAATTCAATTTTGTGTTCGTTTTGGTCGAAGCTTGAAAGAGCCACTACAAAGAAACCAAAGAGCCACATGTGGCTCTAGAGCCGCAGGTTGCAGACCTCTGGTCTAGTGGTTCTACACTTAATACTACTCAACCTCCTGCCTGAGGGGAGCGGGGCAAAAACGTGTGTGCTGGGTGAGTGGGGTCCTTCATGATGCAGGTGGCCCTCTTTCTGCATCTGGAGGTGTAGATGTCTGTGATAGTGAGGAGGCTGACTCCAACAGTCTTCTGTGCAGCCTTCACCACTCTCTGCAGAGCTGTTCTTTGTGGTTCTGGGTAAACTGGTCAAGATTTAGTTAAAAACACCCAAGATATTTGTTGTGTTTTACATTAAAAAAAGGGTTTCATCCAATTTTTATCAAGCCTCTAAAACTCACATAAATGAGTGTATCCAGTGACTGTGTGAACAATATTCCTCAGAGTGGAAACGCAAAGCCTTTCAGTTTATTTTATCTCTCAAACTTCCATCTTGTCACATCTGTTACCACTGGCAACATGCTGCTGCTATTGACATAACTAATGGTAGCCTAAATGCTCAGGAGGTCAAAAATACTGGAAAGTAAACTTTAGCAACTGCTGGGGTGTTTTAATGACAACTTGGCAACTTAGAACAAGGAGCATTCTTCTTTTGACAAATGGAGTTAACGTGTTAACTTAGGTTCAGGAGCAGGACCACGCCTCAAACCACACCTTCAATTATCCAAGTAGCCTATATATTCCTAGCTTGCGAGCAGTTCTGTCTGTTGCGTTTCGTCAATCAGCGCTTCTACTCACCATGGACGGAGCTTCAGCGTTCAACCTCCACCTCTCTGGTTCGGAGGATCTCTTTGACGTTCCATCCACCGTCGACGGGTCCCCTCCTTCTGTTACCAGTCGGGCTCCATGCTCCATCCAACTCTGATAAGTATTTCAGTCCTCATATTCGGTCTCACGCTGTTTCATCTCCAGTTTCTCACCCATCCAAGGTCATTCTGCCACCCGCATCTATTCCGGTCGTCGACCAGTTCGTAGCGTCAGTCTACATGCTCGTTCCCTCGGTCCTCGGCGTCACTCTCCGGCTCTCAGTACTTCCGCTTCTCAGCGTTCCGCTTCCTGCGTCATCCAGCACGAAAGCTTCTCAAGCCCTGGACCGTCGCCAGCCTTACGTGCTCTCTCCGATTAAATGGTGTCCCTTTCAGCCGTTCGGACATTATCTTCAGACTCTTTCATCTCTTTTCGTCCTCCGGAGTCAACAACTTCGCCGTCATCTGGACTACCCGCGGCCACGTCTTGTGTTCCGGCTTCCGCCTCCGCTTCCTACGTCTCCCGTGACGTCATTCCGTCATCCACCGCAGAATTTTCGTTGTGGCGACAGCTCCCCCCTGTGGGAGCCAGGTCGCATTACAGCCCGTACCCGCCACCTCTTTATGGTTGCAGTAGATGGCTTTCTTACAGACAGTCCAATTCCCTTGTGTTTTAGCTCATATGATTGAATGGATTATAGACTTTAATAGTAAAAGTATCTAACTGTTCAGGTGGCTACCGTTTCGATGTCTCCAGTGCCCAGGTGAGTATTTCCCTGCACTTTATTTACAGTCGGTCACCAGTTGAATTATTCTATTAGACTTATTTCAATAGGCTTTCCATTTGTACTTAAGCTTTCTTGGCTCTACCATCGAAGTGCTGACAGGAGTGGTTGTAACTAGTTCACTGGCACCGTCTGTACTTCCCCAGCTTTTTCTTTCAGTCCCAGCCTTCGCGGGCTTCACAATGTCACCGCCCATCCCTCCATCAAACTCCCTTCTTCCTTTCATTTCAATCTGGTTTCAGCTTCTTTTACGCCGCTCACGGCTTCTGCTCAGACAGTTGCTCCGGGCGTTTGCAGGTCCTTTTGTCATGTCGGCGGCTCCCCCCTGTGGGAGCCAGGTCCCGTTACGCCTGTACCCGCAGCCACTTCCTCAGACCTTTTTCAGTTTTTTCCACTGTATCTCGGTCCCAGCCTCCGCTGGCTTCCCAACATTGCCACCCATCCCACCATCTACACTCACTTCTTCCATTCATTTCAATCTGGTTTCAGCTTCTTTTAAACCGCTCACGGCTTCTGCTCGGACTGCTGCTCCAGGCGACCGCAGGTCCTTTTGTCTTGTCATCAGCTCCCCCCAGTGGGAGCCAGGTCACGTTACAGCCTGTACCCTCATCCTCTTATCAGTACTTTCTCAGCTTTTTCCGTTATCTCTGTCGCAGCCTTCGCTGGCTTCACATAATCGCCGCCTATCCCACCACGACACTCCCTTCTTTCATTCATTTCGATCTGGTGTCAGCTCCTTTTCAACCTCTCGAGCCCTGAGCTCAGTCGTAATAATAATAATAATAATGAATTCCATTTATAATGCACTTTTCATTAATAAAAATCTCAAAGTGCTACAAATTGTAATAAAGCAAAGATCAAAATAAAACAAGTGATAAAATCAAATAAAATCAATAATAATATCGACTAAGATCAAGATAAAATCATGTGGATGCAGATTAGGCTTGCTTAAAAAATAAATAAAATAAAACAAGTAAAATCAATAAAATCAAGTAAAATCAATAATGATATCAGCTAAGATCAAAGATAAAATCATGTGGAGGCAGAATAGGCTTGCTTAAAAAGAAAGGTCTTTATGCTGCTTTTAAAGTCAACCAGTGACTGTGGAGCTCTCAGGTCATCAGGGAGGGAGTTCCACAGGCGGGGGGCAGCCACACAGAATGCTCGGTCTCCCATGGTCCTCAATTTGGTCCGAGGAATATAAAGGAAATTACTGTTCTGTGATCGTAGAGACCGGGTGGATGAATATGGTGCAAGAATGTCCTTTAGATAGTCAGGTGAAGTGCCGTGCAAGCATTGATGGGTAATGAGAGCAGTTTTGTATTGAATTCTGTAGGTGACAGGAAGCCAATGGAGGTTATGGAGAATGGGTGTAATATGTTCAAATTTACGAACTCTCAACAGAATCCTAGCTGCACTGTTTTGAATGTATTGAAGTTTCTGAAGGTTTTTGCCAGGGATACCAATAAACAGGGATACAGTCGTCTGCTCCTGGCGACCGCTGGCCCTTCTGTCATGCCGACTGCTCACCCCAGTGGGTGCCAGGTCGCGTTGCAGCCTGTACCCGCTTCCTCTCTATCTGGCCTTTCTCAGCTTTTTCCTTTGTCTCTCGGTCCCTGCCTTCGCTGGCTTCACATGATCGCCGCCCATCCCGCCACGACACTCCCTTCTTCCATTTGTTTCATTCTGGTTTCAGCTTCTTTTCAACCGCTCACGGCTTAACCTCCGACGCCTGCTCCGTCCGTCCGCTGGCCTTCTGTCATGGCATCAGCTCCCTCCCGGTGGGGGCCCGATCGCGTTACCGCCTGTGCCCGCGACCTCTTTGTCGAGGCTTCCCCTGCTGCTCTACCTGTTGCGCTCTTCCCGAGCCTCCTTTCTCGTTAGCTCCCCGTGCTGGGGTCTCCGTATCGCTTGCCCTTCTGCACTCTCCTTTGGCGACCTCCGTTCGCCCCTGTTCCCCTCCTTCATCCCCCTCGTACTTCCTTCCCTCTTCCCTTCGTCCCTTCATCCCCCCCTTCCCTGCAGCCCTTCGTCCCTCGTCCGTTCGTCATCTGTGCCCGCACCCTCTTTATCGGAGCTTCCCCTGCTGCTCTACTTGTTCCGCTCTTCCCGTGCCTCCTTTCTCGATGGCTCCCCGTGCTAGGGTTTTCGTATCGTATGCCCTTCTGCACTCTCCTTTGGCGACCTCCGTTCGCACCTTTCCTTTCACCCCTATTCCCCTCCTTCGTCCCTCGTTCTTTCTTCCCTCCTCCCTTCGTCCCTTCATCCCCCCTTCCCTGCAGCCCCTCGTCCCTCCTCCCTTCGTCCCATCATCCCTCCCTTCCCTGCGGCCCCTCGTCCCTCGTCCGTTCGTCATCTTCGTTACTCTTTCGCGCCGCCTCGGCTGTTGCAAGGTGCTGTGCATCATCCTTCTTCTCTGTTCTCATCTTCGCTGTGCTTACTGCTGCCACAGCTGTTGCACGGTGCTGACCGTCATCATCATCATCGTCGTCTCGGTGCTCTCCCGTCTGCCGCAGCTGTATCAATGTGCTGCCCGTTTTCTGCTCATTTCGTCTGGCATTTAATTGCGTTGCCTTGAATCTGTCTGACCAGTTTTCCGCGCTGTGGCTGCTTTCTCTTCTCGGGCGTCTGTTCTACGCCGTCCGTATCATTCCGCAGGGTTGATCCTTTCTATCCCATCTCTTTTCTAAATTAGCTGGCGTCTTTTCTCTTCGCGGTTCTCTCGTCGTCGACCACTTATGCAATATGGAACTGCGCCTGTGGCGCCATTTTCTCTCATCCTGGTACAACCTTTCTTTCTTCTTTAACGTTTTTCTTACTTTCCCCGAGGTCATTCTGCTTTTCACCGATGCGGCTCCTTCCGTCGTTTCGGCAGCTACTGCGGCGGTGGGTGGTTCGTCGACGTGTGGCCGCCCGAATTCGACTCCTTCCTGTGCGTCTCGTGCAGTCCTTCTTCCGTACTTTTCGGACTCTGTCCCATCGTCATCTCTGCTCTTTTGGGGCCACGAAAGGGCAAAAAGGTCTATCCTAATCTATTCTGGTATCGTGCCAGTCGTAGAAACATTTAGAGTCGCATCCTGCGCCGGTTCCTCCCTATTCCTCAACCAATTCAACTACATCCTCAGTTATCAGATCTTCACCTCTCTTCTCAAGACCTAATTCTCCGCAAATTAGCCCCTCACACCCTTTTAGTCTACCTGACAGACAGGAATCGATTTAAATCTTTTCACGCAGCCTACATCCTCCCCTTTCAGTCTTTCGATGCAACTTCCATCTGCCTCTTCATTACTTACTCCCTCTTAGCCCTCAACATTCGTACTTCCACCGTCCGGTCCCACCTAGCTGGCATGAACTTCTTCTTCAGGATCTCGGCAGGCTTCAACTGCCCCTCCATTTCACATTGTCACGTTAACATGCTCAACTCGGCATAAACTTCTTCTTCAGGATCTCGGCAGGCTTCAACTGCCCCTCCATTTCACATTGTCACGTTAACATGCTCAACTTGGCATAAACTTCTTCTTCAGAGTCAGAGAGTCAGAGTCAGAGAGAATTTATTGTCATTTGCACCGCATGTAGTACATGTGTTGAAAACGAGATTATGTACACAGGGTCCCAGTTACATCCAACAACAAATGCAAGAGAAATACAATAATAACATCTAGGATTAACTAAGAGAGACATCACATCAGCTAGTAATACACTAAGCCCTAATGTAGTAGAAAAACATCATTATAAACAGCAGCACGAACATGAGCAGATGGTCACAGATGAACGCAGCAACAAGAAACAGATCAGTACAGTATCAGTATGATGTGACCTTTTGCAGTGTTTATTCTTATTATTTATTTATTCATGAGTCTGACAGCCTCAGGGTAGAAGCTGTTTCTCAGTCTAGTGGTTCTACATTTGATGCTCCTCAACCTCCGTCCCGAGGGGAGTGGTGCAAAGAGTGAGTGTGCTGGGTGAGTGAGGTCTTTCATGATGCAGGTGGCTCTTTTTCTGCATCTGGAGGTGTAAATGTCTGTGATGGTGGGGAGACTGACTCCCACAGACTTCTGTGCAGCCTTCACCACTCTCTGCAGAGCTTTTCTCTCTGCAACTGTGCAGCCTCCATGCCACACATTGATACTGGAGCACAGGACGCTCTCCACTGCACACCTGTAGAACGAGGTGAGGACTGGGCTTCTCAGACCGGCTCGTCTCAGCCGTCTGAGGAAGTAGAGTCTCTGATGACCTTTCTTGATCAGGCTGGTGGTGTTATTGCTCCAGCTGAGGTTATCATTCAAGTGTACACCCAGGTATTTGTAGCTGGAGACCACCTCCACCGCAGATCCACCTATATACAGTGGGGTGTGGGTGTGTTTGTTCCTTCTGAAGTCCACAATCATCTCCTTCGTCTTCTTCACATTCATGTGAAGGTTGTTCTCTTTGCACCAGCTCTCCAGATGTTCCACCTCCTGTCTGTAGCTGGATTCATCATTATCTGTGATGCATCCCACCACAGCTGTATCATCTGCAAACTTAACAATATGACAGCCTGGATGTGTGGCTATACAATCATATGTGAGCAGAGTGAACAGAAGAGGGCTCAGCACACATCCCTGAGGAGAGCCAGTGCTGAGGGTGATGGTGGAGGAGGAGAAGTTGTGGATCTTCACGGACTGTGGTCTGTCTGTTAAGAAGTCTAAGACCCAGTTACAAATAGAGGGGCTTAGTCCAAGTGTGGATAGTTTGTCTATCAGGATCTCAGAAGGCATAACCTGCCCCTCCATTTCACATTGTCACGTTAACATGCTCAACTTGGCATAAACTTCTTCTTCAGGATCTCAGAAGGCATAACCTGCCCCTCCATTTCACATTGTCACGTTAACATGCTCATTAAAGGATGTAAAAGCAAGATTTGAACTGCATCACTCAGCATCTCCCTCTAACATCCAATCTCCTTAGTAGATGTATGAACACTCTGCGTTCAGGTTATTCTTTTCAAATTTCATAGACCGAACTGTAGAAACCATGTTCCTCTTAGCCTTTTTGGCTTCCTCCGTGTTTCGACTTCGCTCCAACCTCTTTTGCCCTTGCCTGTCTGACATTTCCTGTCACAGTCACTACACACTGAATTTCACTCTGCGAAGAAGCAATCAATCAATCAATCAAAAACTTCTTAATTCTTTCCCTAGCCCATACGAAATTATTTATAAGTACGTTCAGTCCCGACATGCAGCTAATGCTTCTCCTCACGATCAACTCTTCATTTCAGAGTAAGGAAATCCAGCAATTCTCTTTGGTTCTCCCGTCATCTTCGCTAAGTCCCGTTAAAATCAGGCATATTGCTACTCAACCCATTCGTTCCGCATCAGCGCAACCTCATCCGCTTCTAGTCAAGGTATCTCGGATCAAACCATTCAGATCATAGGTAGCTGGTATTCATCAGCCTATATCACTACTCAACCCATCGTTCCGCATCGGCGCAGCCTCATCCACTTCTAGTCAAGGTATCTCGGATCAAACCATTCAGTTCCTAGGTAGCTGGTCTTCACTAGCCTATCGTTCATATATTCAAAATATCCGTTAACGACTTGTTTCAAGCCCACTCTCTCCTTAGTTCAGTCCAATTTACCAGACTCTTTTGGGGATCATACGCGGGCCGGGAAACGTTAAGATGATCAGCTTCCCGAAGACATATCCCCACTCGAGTCTTCACTTCCTAAGCCCATCAGCATCCTCCTCGGCGGATCTCACCCACCTCACTCATCTCTTCACCCCTTCATCCCTTCATCCCTTCTCTCCTGCCTACCACTCACCCCTTCCCTTACCCCTGCCCTCACCCTTCCCCTCCTCCCCCCCTTTTTACTTCAATCAATAAATCTTTAAACTTATATCTTGTGGCGTGGTCCTTGCTAGTGAAATGGAGTTAACGTGTTAACTTAGGTTCAGGAGCAGGACCACGCCTCAAACCACACCTTCAATTATCCAAGTAGCCTATATATTCCTCGCTTGCGAGCAGTTCTGTCTGTTGCGTTTCGTCAATCCCACCCACCCTTACCCTTCATCGTATTTGCCCTTATGTGTCGAATTAACCCCTTTCTTGTTTCTTAATGTTACAGGTATCGCCGGGGGATCATACGCGGGCCGGGAAACGTTAAGATGATCAGCTTCCCGAAGACATATCCCCACTCGAGTCTTCACTTCCTAAGCCCATCAGCATCCTCCTCGGCGGATCTCACCCACCTCATTCATCTCTTCACCCCTTCATCCCTTCATCCCTTCTCTCCTGCCTACCACTCACCCCTTCCCTTACCCCTACCCTCACCCTTCCCCTCCTCCCCCCCTTTTTACTTCAATCAATAAATCTTTAAACTTATATCTTGTGGCGTGGTCCTTGCTAGTGAACAACACATTTGATGGAAAAGAGATCGAAAATGATCACATTGATAGGAACTCTACAATGAATTTCTGACGCTGATACAATCCCTCCGCTTACATTCTTGCAAATTATAAACTATGTTTTTAGTATGTGTGAATTTATTCTGCATGCATTTAGTATTTATCAATCAAAAGGAGCTCAAAGGCTTTTCTGCAATCTGTGTGCAAGGTTTGCTAATTAACAAGCAGGTGTTTTGCCGAAATCAGTGCCCCTTGAAAACAACAAGCATTCTTATGGATGCCAATACTGTAATTACAGAACATTTATTATAAAATGTCTGAAAACATTTAGCCATGTGTTCATTGTTATGGAGTCATTTCCAGTGAATATTAGGTACCACCATGCTAATAATAAAAAATATTGATGAAGTTTCGGATTTTGTTGATAAACATCTGTCTAATTCAATACATATAATAATGTATTGAATTAGACAGATGTTTATAATTTGTTTACTTGTTGATAAGATTTAGACTGAGTCCTGTTCATCCTACAACAAAGGCATCAGCCTTTAGTTGATGGGAGTCAAGGCCTTGAATAAATGTAAAGGGAAGCCTCAAACAAAGAGTGTGAGAAGGTTACACGATCCCTTCCCAGCCTGTGGTCTACTGGAGGTGGAGGTTGCATGTTTTCCCTGTGTATGGGGGAGTTGCACTCCACTTTCTTCCCACAGACCAAAAAACAGCCATGTTAGGTTAATAGGTAACTTTAAATTGTCCCTCAGTGAAAGTGAAGCCCTGTGATGGACATGCGACCTGTCAAAGGTGTACCCTGCTTCTTGCACAGCGACTGCTGGAGATAGGCACCAGTTACGCACAACTCAAAGGAGAGGCGGGTAAATAAAATGGATGGATGTTTAAAAAAAACTAGCAGCATTAAACATCCCCACCTGTTATCTGTTAAAAAGCTACCATAGCACCTTAAAGCAGTTCTGGTTATCATGGTCTGCTGTGTGTATCAAATAAATCTGCAATGACATGCAGCTGAAAGAGTGAAAAGATCTCGTTCTACCTTCTGTCCAGCACACCAACTGAGTAAATCCTTCCTGCCCCTGCATTCCTGTTCCCAAAATGTAATTACAAGAATGTCGAGGGTGGCTAATTTGGCCTGGACCGAACACAGCAGCAACACCAACACTTACGGGGATCAAAAGACTGGGCTATCCCTGCAAAACACCTTTGCACCTTACCACTTCATAGACAGCAACTCCATCAATCTGCAGAAGACTAACCCATGCATTAAAACAACACTGAGCTTTACAGTGCGCTTTAGCTGTAGGTGGACAAAGCTGGTTCCCCTGATAAAGAGTAAAAGGGGGACTTTAGAATCGGCCTGTATAAAACATTGAGTAGCATATGTAAAATTTGCACAAAAAGATGTGTAGACACACTACCTCCCACTACAGCACAGACTTAAGACAACAGTAAGCTGACTTAGTCCAACATAATGGAAACCAAATCCCAGGAACATTTTTTCCCTTGTCCCTTGCGAGACACGGCTGCCTCCTGGGTTGACAGTGCTCCTTTAATCAAAGCCTGCCTCTATGTGTGTTGAGACAGAGGTAACAAACCCAAGTAGCCTTATTACTAAATCTAAAATTTCCCAGGATAGTAATGAATAGATTTACTGATGCAGTCCATTTGCAGGAAGTATAGGCCACTAAGAACCAGACAGAGAATGGAAAAAATAATGGCAGATTGAAGATGAAGGGTGTGCTGGGCTGTAGCATTTTGACGAGACAAAGGGATGAAGTGGAAGTAATTGTTACTTTTAAGCGACATTTTCAGAGAAATATGAGACCACCTGCCAGTGATGCCTCCAGCCTTGAGCACACGCCACAGGACTCTGATTGACAGAGAGGGTAAATAGTTGCTAGCAGGGGCCCTGATTGTATTGCCAGCCTCTGGCAGAACAGCAGTGAAGGTGGACGGGTGATTGGCTTTTGTTACAACCCTTCAGCCACAAATTAAGTTGGAATCTCAATCGAGCCAACAGAGATGCATGTTTGCTCAAAGCTGCTTCCTGCACCAACAACCCACCATGCACACAATAAACAACAAATCACCAAACGCACATCTGTCGCTGCTACATCACCACAAGCAGTTCTGGAAAAACAAAATCTTAATGGAGAAAGATACATTAAGGAAATTCCAAGAGAATGGGGGAAGGGGGCGGTTGGGGACCAAGAGTTGGAAAGAGACAGAGAACAGAGAGAGAATATGTTTACCGAACACTCTGCAGGGACCATGTTGGAATTTTAAGACCTGATTTTTGTGGAATGTTTGTTGTGCTCAGGTCACGCAACGTAACAGAGGGGATATGCCAACGAAGGAGGAATACTTTCCTCAGCTGCTCTATCCCCAGTGAAAACAAGATGAAGGTGCAACAAGTGGGGTAAAACTTTTAGCATCAAGTAAACTGAATCACATTTAAAGCAGAAACGAGAAGCAGCAGTGGAACTCAACTTAACAAAGTAAAATGAAGAAACGCTAGTGAGGCCAAAAATAATTGTATGTCTTCAACTGGCCATGTTACATAAGAGGACTGCAAATCTCAACAGTGGTATTTATTGTGGTAAATGTAACAGCCATAATATGCACCCTAAAGTTAAAAGATTTTTTTTAAATGTGAAAAACAAACATAGGGGCAAAAAAGGAGTAATAAGTTAGAAGTACTGCTTTGCCAAGACCAACATCTCTTACATGACTCACACCACATCTGAAGCTAAACAAAAAATGGGATTCAGGCTGAAATACAGTATTGTGAACTGAAACTAATCAGAGTGCCCACATCTGTACGCACACATCGGCCTGTCCATCTAAAAATAAATACTGTAATATAGAAAACAAGACCATATTTACTACTTTTAATCACCCATAAATTAAAAACAAAATCTATCTGAAGAACGTCTAAATGTTGAAGCTTCATATAGAGTGAGTAATACAAATAACAATATTAATTTGGTCTTTCCCAGCCTTTAAGATAAAACTTCAAATTAGCAATATTACCTTTTCAGCAACATCATCTTTAAAAGCAATGCAAAATGGCAGAAAAAGTGAATAAAAAAAGTATGTCTAATGATTTTATTTAACAGCTTATAGAACCACTTTTAGAAGCAATACCAGAACCAAAGCTGAAACAGATACTACTTTGGAACAATTATACTCTGTGGGATTATACTGGGTTTTCACCGTTTTCTTGGAGAGTTTTGATATTTGGTTTCATTTTTACAACATCCCTAAGTTTGTTGAAGTTTGCAGACATTTTTGTTTCCCCAAAACTCCTTTAAGATCAAAGCATTTCAATCAGGTTGAGTTCGGAGCATGGGATGGGACTATAATGCTTTCAATGCCAGCTGATTTGTATTGGATCGTTTGATTTATGATCTGCAATGTTTTTATGTTTTTGTGTTGTACTTCATTGTCTGTGTTGCCTGTTGCGTGTTTGTTTGTCCAGCACTTTGGTGTGGACTTCTTCCTGTTTAAAGTGCTTTATAAATAAAATGGTATGGTATGGTATGGTATAATTCCCCTTTATTGCAATTAAATTAAATTTGCTGCTGGGCTTGAAATCAGTGTCAAAACAGATAGACCTCATTTTAAGCTTTAACTGCTCTTTCAGTTGATGTAAAAGTACTTCAGTGTTTTCTGTTTAGTTGTGGACACTTGCCATTGAACTAGTTCCAGTGATATCAACAAACAACTCTGTTCTAAACCAGCACAGAGTTGCTGCTACTGTAGCATCAGTTTTCTTGACCGGAGTAAAGAAAGTGGTATCTCTATGGGCTGCAAGTAATTCAATTCAATTCAGTTTATTTATAAAGCACCAAGTCACAATAGAAGTCATCTCTGGGCACGGATCAGTAATATTCACATACACTACATATAAAGTAAGTTAATAACATTAGTTATCTGAGGAGCAGACTGTTTTGAGTTTAACTTCATCACAGACTAATCCTGAGCAAGCATAAAGGGAACAGTGGAAAGGAAAAACTCCATCATGAGGAAGAAACCCAGCAGAACAAGGCTCAGGACAAGAGGCCAACTGGCTAGGTCTGAGAGGACAGGAAGGAGGAACAGATACACAATGGCAGGTCGAGTTAAGATAGAAATAATTTCAAATGCAAATTATTCATTTGTAACAATTTATTTTAAGAAAGTAGGTAAATTTGTCCTCCAGTAGTCCAAGTCTATGGTAGCATATCAAGCTAACCTAATTATAGGATTTATCCAGTGATGAATTTGAGCCGGATCCTGCTGTAAAATAATCTGGAAACTCTCTTATTTTGACAGGGTACGTCTGGTAACTGTTTGCTTGGATCCGGTAACTCACAGGCTTACTAATAATAAAGTTGGTGAAGATTCTCAGTCGTCCAGGACATGATAAAATCAAAAAGGCATTCAATACAAGATCAACTGGACTTTATTTGTTGCAGAAGACGTTTCGACCCCTATCCAGGAGGCTTTTTCAATTCACTGAAACCAAAAAGTGAGCATGTGGAGTTATAACAGTCTAAAGAAATCACGCACCATCATATGTAAATTGCAAGCTGAGGTAACACATACATGTAAATTGACAGATCACACCTTAACAGTAGGGGGTTCCCTTGAAGTCTCTGGCAGAAAACACACAACTGTATGTAGATTGACAAAAAACACCTCACAAACCAACAACAGAGGTTTCTCAAACAACTTTGTTAGTCTAATTCACAGACCAGACACCTCTGCTCCCATCCGGTGTAAAACGTTTGGGAATCAGCCCCAAAACTGAGTTATAAGTCTTGGAAAGTTGAAATCTCAGACCTCCTCCTCTGTTAAGAGAAGGTTTTTCTCTCTTAACATAAACAGCTTCCTTCCTTGAGAGGGGTGTGAAGGTAGCTGTTTATGTTGAGAAAAACCTTCTCTTAACAGAGGAGGAGGTCTGAGATTTCAACTTTCCAAGACTTATAACTCAGTTTTGGGGCTGATTCCCAAACGTTTTACACCGGATGGGAGCAGAGGTGTCTGGTCTGTGAATTAGACTAACAAAGTTGTTTGAGAAACCTCTGTTGTTGGTTTGTGAGGTGTTTTTTTGTCAATCTACATTAGGGCTGAACGATTTAGGAAAAAATCTAATCGTAATTTTTTTTCTATAAATTGCGATTGCGATTTAAAATGCGATTATTTTTACTGGTTCTGTATTCATTCATATCACTAACGACACAAATGTTTTTTTTTTAAATCAGATAATTAATGCGCTTTTTCACGCAGAACGTTAGCTTGTTGAGCTAGCTGCTAACAGAGCGCCGTCAAAACAGACCCGGTCACATGACCAGCTCGTGCTCTGTTTATCTCCCGCGGTCTCGGTGTTTCAGCCTCTAAGCTCATATACACGTTTACATGGGCTAACTTACCTGAATTTATAACTTTTATGACTTCTGTCGAGCCTGAAGCAACTGTGTTGGAGCGCACGGCCGCCTCCTCCCTGCTCTGCTCTGTTTTGCTCCGTTCAGAGCTGCGCGCGGCCAGTCGGCTCACTCCCAAGTCACGTGACCAGTCAAATCGCAGCCCGTGCGATTAGTGAATCGCGTTTTAACATATCGCGAGATAATCGCAAATGCAATTAATCGTGCAGCCTTAATCTACAGTTGTGTGTTTTCTGCCAGAGACTTCAAGGGAACCCCCTACTGTTAAGGTGTGATCTGTCAATTTACATGTATGTGTTACCTCAGCTTGCAATTTACATATGATGGTGCGTGATTTCTTTAGACTGTTATAACTCCACACGCTCACTTTTTGGTTTCAGTGAATTGAAAAAGCCTCCTGGATAGGGGTCGAAACGTCTTCTGCAACAAATAAAGTCCAGTTGATCTTGTATTGAACGCCTTTTTAATAATAAAGTTATGAACAAATATGTCTGCCTTGAACAAATAAAACTTATATTGCCTATGTAAACTGAAAATAATTACATAAACACTCATTTTAAACAACAGCATATGATCTGCCTCTTCAAGGAAGGCATTTCCGCATCTACCCTTAAAGAAATCTCCGCCCCTAAAAGAGTGAAGTGCTGGACAGGAGCCCACAGCCGCAGGCAGGCGCCTGGAGGTTTCACATGTGGAGTACCCATTCCCGACTTACTTGATGGTTCTGTCACGTAAAGGGCGGAGGGTCTTGACAGAAGTTAACAAATGTAGGAAAATGTAGATGTTTAACAACCAGTTAAAATACACAAAATGTAGGAAATTGCATCTACTTTATTATTATTATTATTTTTAGGGTGAGGACCACCAGCCCCCCACAACCCTTCAACCCCATGCCGGCCTGCCTGCTATCTGCATTCCAGCATCAATCCATTTACAAATTAAGTCCTGGACTTATCAAAAAGGAAAGTCTTAAGCCCAGTCTTAAAACTGGACAATGTGTCAGACTTACAGACATAAATTGGAAGTTGGTTCCACAAGAGAGGAGCCTGATACAGTAACTGAAAGATCTTCCTCCCATTCTGCTTTTGGAAATTCTAGGAACTGCAAGTAAGCCTGTAGTCTGAGAGCGAAGTGCTCTGTTAGGAAAATATGGAACAATAAGATCTCTAATATAAAATGGAGCTAGGTTGTTGGGAGCTGTGTAGGCTAGAAGTAAGATTTTGAATTCTATTCTGAATATGGCAGGGAGCCAATAGAGATAAGCTATAATTGATGAATAGTATTAATAGGAGAGTACCTTGAACATCTCACATCTTTTGCGGGATTCTCAACTTCCTCAATGAAGTTGCAGAGCATAACATCCATGTTGCTTGAGTTTTGAACATGTTCCAAATACTTGTGCAACAACATTTCATTCAAAATAGTTGCAATATCACTGTGGGCATCTCCAGCTTGTCTCAAACCTATCTACGGTATAGTATTCCGATGTAGGCATCTCCAACCTGCCAACTCAACAACAACTCAAGAATGCTAGAACTGTATACCTGTACTGACTCCTGCACTACACCTCTCTTCTGACAGAAAATATCTGAGGGAAATGTCCAGGTATAGAACCCTACACTGACGATGAAAAAATAAATGTAAACCTGGTTCAAAACTGCCTATCATCCTTTCAAAAGGCTGCCAAGGTGGGTACAAAACCAGCTGAGGCAGGTGTGATGTGTGCAGAGGTGGACAACAAAATAATGTGCACGGCCAAGAATGCAGTTTTGTGAGTCTCAATTTTCAAAAGATGGCTACCCACTGTCACATGGCTTATTGGTCACTTCGTTGCAAATACGCTGCAGTAAATCAATGTATTGCAATTTTGAGGGATTTCCTCTTTTTTTTATTTTTATAACTAGTGTGTCAACAGCCACAGCTCAGTGAATACTGACTTTACATCAGGGGCAGATGGCAGGGTTGTGGAGACAAACTGTACCAATAAACTATTGCAGAAAAAACTAGTATAAAACCTCAAAAGCCAGAAATCCATCTAGACAGAAAAGATGGTTAAAAACTGAGTTTCAACATAAAAGTAAAGTAAAATCATCTGCGTAAACTCATTAATACACGGTCACTAATTAGAAATGCCAGTCTTCACTCCAAAGATTGATGGACAGCAACAAGTGGTCTCAGAGGTCAGTGCTAATGGCTTTCCTTATTGTGACATCTGAATGCTTCAGGAAAGCAAATTTCAGAAATGTCATTGTTCACAGAGGTGGTCACGCTTGTTGAAGATCAGTTAACAGTCAGTGCATTTGATTAGAGCATCTGGCTGCTTCAAATACTGTACTGTTCCAGCAATTTGTTTATTTGTTATTTTGTCAAATAAAAAATGTCATGTGTTGTTAATCTGTGGTTGTATTGTATTAGCATATTTTTAAAAACCCAACAAGGCATGCAACAGTACTCAATGACACACTGACCCAGACATAAAGCTTAAATAGAGTCATATCCACTGCTCATTATGTCTGACAAAGCACAAAACCAGTTTATATAGCATGCAATAAACAAGTAGATTGCACACCGGAGACAGGTCCTTGCAAAACTTGTTTCCAGGAGATTCCTACACAGCCCTAATAATGACCATAAAGTGATTTTTCTCTCGTGTATCTCTTCCAACCTGCAGGCGAGGATGAGCAAATAACTGAAGTGAACACACATACACAAACAACAATGAAAATGTCCCTTTTGTCTGCTCAACACTGATGAAAAGCTACCCACTGCGTACTTCAATCACATTCGAAAATGAGTTGGAGACATGCTGCAACCTCAACAGTGTCATTAAGCCTGTCAGTCAGTCCCGTGGAGACTGGGGAAGGGGAAACTGCCAGCGGCCTTATTCAGTGTGGTGCGCTGCCTTGAACTAGACCCGAAGGAACCAGAGCCCCTCCTGTGCTCGAGCTGGATTTCTCTAACATAAGTATAATGAAGCTATATGATTATGGATTCTGCTTTGCGTGTCCATAAAACCCCAAATGTCAACCAGCCAGACAAAGGAATCATGCATATTTGAATGTTCAGAGCGCAGTGAATGATAACAAACATCATCATGTGAGAAATGATAGCTGAAATCTCATCATATATGTTCCCATGCATTAACAACCACGCCATGCACACGCAGTTGTCCATACCCAGTCAGACACACACAATACATGGAACAAGATAAGCCTCTGCATACTGTCAGAGGCTGGTGTGTGATTGGCCTCTGTGGAGCTACTGCTTCTCTCATCATTAACTCTTCAGAGGATCCCACTGCTCTAATCACGCTAAGCCTCTGAATGGCGATGAAGTCAAAAAACGTGCCCATGCACTTATTCACAGATGCCCGACTCATTACACGCTCAAACACGCACACACACACACGGTGGCAAACACTCTCTTCAGCACAACAATCATATAAACACACAAGCAGCTGTGTGTGCACCCTGTAAAAGCAGGTCTGATAGCAATCACAATATGAGACAA
The DNA here is from genome assembly GCA_038048925.1 of Garcialebias charrua. Lineage (NCBI taxonomy): Eukaryota > Metazoa > Chordata > Actinopteri > Cyprinodontiformes > Rivulidae > Garcialebias > Garcialebias charrua. The sequence continues at coordinate 74,678 of JBBPBX010003564.1, forward strand.
TTATGGCCAATTTGCAGGGAAATTATGAATCTGAGTCACTTCTGCAGTGAAGTGAAAAAAACAATATGTTCTTGTCAATTTACAAAATTATATTTATTGTGCTTAAGTTTTTGTTTTACTGGTTTAACTCAGTTGTTGTTTATCCGTTCTGTGATATTGCCCAGAGATCAAAATGTCAATTTATATGACCCACCTTTGGTTATTACCATGAGCGTCATTTGCAGCAGGGAGTGACATTTTTCTAACCCTGGGCTTTTCTCCTATAAGAAACGTGCCTCATTACTGGAGGCTGTTGTGGACTGTATTAACTTAGACAGAGCAAAATAAGTGCTATTAAGCTAAAATAAATTAAAAAAAAAAGGATCTGTACATTAAATAAATAGACATTAAATGTCCTAATAAATCAGTGGGATACCATGGGCGCCACCTGAAATGGTCACCCTTTACCACGAGCAAAAGCCAGTGGGTGCAAATAAATCTGCTCATGGTGCTTCCAGTGGCAAATAATGTCCAAAATGAGTGAGGCACCAGTAAAAAGAATCAGAACAATGTTTACCCTTGGACTCCACTAAATATTTTACAAGCTTGACTTCACTCGGTCTCTATCTATGTTTAAAACAGCACATTGAAGAGCTTTTTGTTTGAGGCTGATATGTAGCCAGTCTGTCTTGACAGTTATTTAGAGGCCTTATTTTGTGTGCTGCAAGGTCAAGTATAGGCAAAACCCATAGGCCTCAATCCCCTCCTAAGATGGAGTACTTTCATTTCAGTCACTTGGGGGCCTCGTATTGCCCACTGTTTTATTGCTTTTTCTTAGTGCTTTGCACAAAGACACATTCCACCTCCTCATACAGACATGGGGCTCCTGTCCAAGAAAGGCTGGGGAAGGTCTGGTTTCTGAGCCACAAGGACAAGAATGCTGACACTGTTGTTACTCTGGACAAAAAGCTACAGACGAGAGGGGATGAGACAATGTGAGGAGAGCAAATATCAGTCTACAAGTGTTGTTAGGAGACTTGAGTTGAGCCAAACTGAAGAGCTATGATCTTCATTTCTGGCGGGATGTCAGAGAAATGTCAGAGAATCTTGCACAAGGCTATCGCCTCACTCTATAAAAATGCAGTTGCTACATCCTAGACTGTGCTAAAGCTATATATAATGCAAACATCAAATGCTTGGAACTGTGCTGACCTCCCCCTGCATGGGAGACCCTATGCTCCCTTATAATACAAACATTCGCCAAACACTCGCAGGAATTTGTCCAAAACACCAGTCTGAATTTTACTTGATCTCTAAGAACAAGCTCATCTGTAGTTGGCTGAGTGCTGAGGGCTTATCTGGTTCCTGTCTTTGACTTCACTCTTTAAAGATCTGAAGAAGGCAAAGCACAAATGGGGGAACATTTCATCATAATAAAGTCTGTGTCTTGGAGATTGGAGAGTTTAAAAATAAAGAAGAAAATAATTATCTATCTATCTATCTATCTATCTATCTATCTATCTATCTACAATATCTATCTATCTATCTACGGTATCTATCTATCTATCTATCTACGATATCTATCTATCTATCTATCTACGGTATCTATCTTTCTATCTACGGTATCTATCTACAGTATCTATCTATCTATCTATCTATCTATGGTATCTATCTATCTATCTACTAGGGGTGTAACGAGATCTCGTTGTACGAGATCTCGCGATATTAAACTCCCGCGATATCTCTCATTGAGAGGTAACGTTGTCTCGCGAGATGCTAATGCTAATGCTAGCAGAGCCCCTAGCAAGTCAGCGTCACGGACAGCATGGCTTCGCCGGATGAAGTTGCTATAGAAGACGCCCCAACTACTGATGGAGGGTGCCGCAGACGCCTCTACATTGATGGAGGGTAACGGCGCTGCCGACGCTGCCCCGAATGTAAAGACACGCGTGTAAACACCGGTGTGACCGGTGTTGCCAGATAGAGTCCCACCCACCCAAAGCAATCTCTACCCGCAAAAGTCAGAAGGAAAATCGCGGTGAACCGCCCAATCTGGCAACACTGGTGAGTGACGGCTGCAGAGTCAGTTTTGGAAAGTCCTGCGTGAATATCTATTTTTTTAAACAAAGTTGAACGTTCTAAGGTCTAAGGAGATTCAATCAGTAAAATGAAGACATCAGTTGGGTTTGTAATACATGTTAAAACAGAATAAAAGCCTTTTTGCGGCATAAAACCGATCTTTGAAGTTTTCTTGAACTAATGTTAAAATCTCGTCTCGTTCTTGCGAGATCTGTGATTTTCTCGTCTCGTCTCGTCTCGTGAGTTTTGTGTATCGTTACACCCCTACTATCTATGGTATCTATCTATCTACGGTATCTATCTATCTACGGTATCTATCTATCTACGGTATCTATCTATCTACGGCAGGGGTCACCAACCTTTTTGAAACTGAGAGCTACTTCGTGGGTATGGAGTCATACAAAGGGCACCAGTTTGATAAACTCTTCGGAAATAACAAAGCGTAAATAGTATACCGTAGGTTAACATATTTTAAGAACATATTTTTAAGATAGACATTTTAAAATATATATAAATACAAAAAAAGAATAACGACTGAATAAAATGAAATTTTAAATGCAGCTTAGCAGTGAGTTGTGCTATTTTTAAAACAGGTCCGCGGGCACCTCAAATGGTCCTTGGGGGCACCCGGGTGCCCGCGGGCACCGTGTTGGTGACCCCTGATCTATGGTATCTATCTATCTACGGTATCTATCTATCTATCTATCTACGGTATCTATCTATCTATCTATCTATCTATCTATCTATCTATCTATCTATCTATCTATCTATCTATCTATCATCTATCTATCTATCTATCTATCTATCTATCTACAGTATCTATCTATCTATCTATCTATCTATTATCTATCTATCTATCTATTTATCTATCTATCTGTCTATCTATCTATCGATATAGATATAGATACATATAGCTATAGATGGATGAATGGATGGATGAATGGATGGATGGATGGATGGATGGATGGATGGACGGACAAACGGACAGACGGACAGAATAAGAATATGCCTGAAGAGCTCCTTTGTTGTTTTTACTTTAAAAAAAACATGAAGACATATTATTCACAAATTATCTCATACATCAGCGCAGGAAATATAAAACATTATCTACTCATCCATTCAATTATGTGTTGCTTACATTTGTCAATTTTTAAGTGAGTAATGTCAAGGACTACTAAAAAATAACTTATACACTCCAATCAACAATTTGGCTCCATGTTTTAAGTGCTAAAGTGATGCAGTGTCTCAAAATGTTTTTGTGCATATTTGAGAAAGAAAATATGTATTTTAAACTCAGAACCAAAGTAATTTTTAGTTTACTTTGTCTTTACATATTCAGTTAGCAATTTGCTAATTCTAATTGTTGATCAAAAACCTTGCTATAGTAACATGTCTTCATGTCATTTAGGAGGTAAAATGTTAAAAGAGAAGAGTCAACCTTGATTGTATTTTAGCAAAATATCTCATAAACCACAGGGCAGATGTGAATAAAACTTTCTCCAACAATCTGACATGAAAGGTAGAGGGCATCTGCATTTCTTCACGGTCTGCTAGGGTTTTAATGTTGGGAATTTTTTGGATATTTTTTTGGTTCTTACCAATTTATTGACAACTTTGGCTATCTGGGCAACATGTAGTAGGCCTTTAACCATGTGCATAAATCGATAATAATTTCTCTGCTTGCACAAGGTAATCAAGGCCAGTGATTCAGTGAGTTTGGCTGGGCCACTGCCTGCAGAAGAATGTTGGTCTACAAACCTCTGACCTCAAGTCCTAATCACCAATTAACATGCAGTCTTTTCTGCATATTGACGTGAGGCAAAAGGTATCAGATTGGAATGCATACTAAACAGGTTGTAAACAAACAGCCTATAACAATAAATGCCCAGAGGATGTTATATAAAATGTAAATGTGCAAACATCTCGATGCAAGCTGGTACGCTGGATCTGAGCATTTGTGAAGAGGGTTGTCTCAGATTGGTAGCCTTTTCCTTGTCAGTATAATGTTGTTTTAGCACAGAGCTGTTGACATGATTCATGAGTTCGAGAAGGTGATGTGGTTTTCATGGGCTGGCCAGATGAAATCCCCTCAGTCCACTAATATAGGTTTCTGTGTTGTGCTTTCCAGTTTACTAGAAATAAGGAGTCATTTCACACTGCTGGACTAGAAATGGTTCTTTCTGTAGCTAAATCAACCCTGCCTACCCCTCCCCAACCTTTGTCACTGTAGACACTGTAACAGAATGTGCATAATTTTATACACACATACACACACATGCACCCCCCCCCCACACACACACACACACACCTGATAAACACAAGCACACATTAACGTTTTGTTTCCTCTCTTTTTTCCCCTCCCTTTTCCTTCCTTTCCCTCATAACAGCCTCCAGTGGACCTTCCTTTCTCCTTCTGCTCTCATCTTTTTTTCCAAGTACCTCTCTTTACTTCTCCTTCATTAAAATGGACTTCCTAAAGCCTCCATTCGTCTTGCTGACAGCTCCACTATCGATCGGGCTGGAGAAAGGGATGCAGTTCCACAGCTTTAAATGGCTTCTCTGGTCAGCCTTGTTGAGGACTGGGCTGGACTTTAAGACCGGAGGGGAGGAGGAGCAGGGAGTGCCAGGTTTAACTGGGAGGTCTGCCCCAAGTCTGGACCCTGATGTATTTCTGGTCAGCAGTGAATAACACTTGATTCTCCCTCTGGCAGAGATCATATTTTGCATGAGAATGCCTCACCGTCTCTGTAATAAAGATTAAACTGGTGTTATCAGATAATGAATTAATCACACAGACCTAAACAACACATTACCCACTCTCTGTAGAGCACTTGCAAGCTCTCCTGAAAATGAGCACAACAGTGAGACCACTTAAAATATTGGTGTGAGTGTTTCAGGGGATATCATCAACAGTCAATTCACTTTAATCAAAGCAGTACAAACTAATGTCCCACTAATGTTTCACTGAACAACACCTTTAATCGTACTCCCTCCATTATCTTTTACATATTCTCTAGAGAAGATGAGTTGGCATGTTCCTGCTCACCATTTGACATCAAACCGTTCTGTCAGGATAACTTATTGAACATTTGATTTCCATTGTGATTAGAACAGGTGTGCTTATTACCCTATGGCGCAATGAAAACTCAGAATCACAATTCTCTGATGAGAGACATCTTAGTGTGTAATAGCCTACATCTATAATCTTACACTGCTTCACAACATTGTATTAGATGGCACAGGAATCTCATGTGACCATGTCGCTATTTATTCTTTCAACTTATCCCTCTGAATTGCTATTGGCTGAGACATCAAGGGAGAAAAAGACAGACAAAGTGTAATGTTCAAGACAAATAGAGGTATGTTGCAAATAGGAACAGGTAAATCTACACAAGCCACTGCAGTGTTTAAAGGGCTTGATAAAGTAACATTTGCAGCAAGGCTTGTGGTGCTTGTGTATTGATGCTTAATCTGTAAATCAAACAGTCCACGCACGAGTCAATTTATAAAGCCATAATGGCAAATAATAATTTAAAAGTGGATTGTCCCAGATTTCTATTAGGGCAGCTCTCCTAACAAAATATGAAATATAAAAATGAATAAAAGGCGGAAATGTCTAAATTAGAGAAAAAATAAATAAGGTGGAGTGTAAGCAGAGGTGTGGGGAGAGGAGGAAAAATTGGAGAAAAAGAAAGAAGTGGATGTGGAATGGTGGCGAGAAGGAGAAATAGAGTATGGGGTGCTGAGGAAGGAGAGAAGGAAGAGGAAGCAGAGAGCAGTAGTCAATATAACGGCAGTCGTTCATCTCTCTGACAGCCCTCCAAATGCTCCGCTGGGGGAGACACAAAGCTGCGTCACTTCCAATGCAGCAAATGCACAGTGTAAGCACATATGTTTACATGCATGGACATACAGTAACAAGGGGGGATGTTTGTTCATCAGCTTTTGATACTGGTGTGTAAAAGCACAAAGAGGCAACATTATACTTTAAGCACCAATCTCAGCAGCAGTTAGAATAAGAAATCACACTGAAGAGCATGTTTTACAACCATGAATTATTGTGTAAAAATGTGCTATGTATCTGTTTGCACAGGCAAATGATCCAAGACAAACATGCACATGAATGGGACATGACACATTCACGTGACTCCGGAATATGGGAACACAGATGTGTGCACCCATCATTAAATGCACACACATACCGGTACATGTGAGAAACACACAAAATACACAAACCTCCTTCCCTAGTTCTGGTCACGGCCCATTGGCTGACGCCTGCCGTCCATCTTTCATGATTCATGGCTAAGCGGGCTGCTGTGGAGCAGTTCTAAACCAGTGGGCCGAGGAGAGCCTGTGTGCCATTAAAGCACAGCATGGTGGACATGGAGCTGCAACACTATGGCCAGTTCTGTGCCTCAGTCTGGCACAACAGGAGGTGAGGACGCAGGTACTAATGTGGCAATTCTGCTGTTGGTGATTTTGGAAGAGAAGTAAAAACAAACACCTGACTGACCTCCCAAACCATGTCTCTTTAAAAAGTGTGATGTGGTGACAATGAGGCATGTCTCTTTATTTAGTTGGATGCCTATATCTTTTATAAGCCCCACCCAATATTTAAGCAAAATTAACATCTCTAATCAGCAACACACTTTTTTAATTTACCAAATTGATGGAGATAAAAAAGACACACACACCATCACCACCTCTTCCCCACCCTCTATGATCATGACCCCCAAGATATGCATCATTGGCACGCATCCATATGTCCACTAATGACTTGTTAATGATCTGCTCCTCTGCTCCAGTGGTGACCAATGCCAGCAAACCCTAACTCTGACGAGGAACACCCACACAGCTCCTCTACATCACCTTTTACATTGTATTTGGAGGCTCGTCCTTTAGCTTTCAGACTCATCGGCTCAAGTCCAACCAGATCCAAACAGCCTCAAAACAAGTACCAATAAAAAAGTGGTCAGAGTCTATTTTAGAGTCTGGACAACATTCTTCCAAAGACTATAATGGACACAAA
>JBBPBX010003565.1:0-29131 GCA_038048925.1 Garcialebias charrua
TGCGTTTGAATGCCAAGCTGTCTTTACGGCGCGCCACTTCATCCCTGATATTTACCACTGACAGTGTCTCGCTTGGTCTGTCTCTCTTCTTTCACAATTAGCAGCAAATTAACATTTCTATTTCCACCCAAGATTCTACGCGTGTCAGATTCCACTCTATTATTTGTTTGTGCACACTGATTACAGCCAGCCTAAAGCTGGACAATCACAAGACTGGAGCTTCTGTGTGCTTTTGGCAGAAAACTTTGTTTACGTTGAGTGTGGACCTGCATTTCAGAATTGTATTGAACATATCTGAAAACAACTGGAGTAAACTCTTTTAAACTGCACCAATAAATCTAGTTTAGATTACAGTAATTCATTTTTTATATATATATTTCACTGAGTACATTTTAAGTGCATTGTTTAAAAAAACATCTTTCTATTTGAGTTTTTGACGTGTGTTGTTCTGCTGTTTTCATCGTGTGCATAATTTGAGAATGCTTTTCTGCTCATAATTTGTGAAAATGATTTTTTTTTTTGTTGCTTTTATATTCTCTTGAGTTGCCTTTTATTTTTCATAACAGTTAAAGAACATACCGGTACTGTTCCTTGCTAATGTTTGATTAAAAAAAAAGAAATCTTCCTAGCTGGGATGTACCTGTAGCATGTATCATTTGATTTTGCTCTGGACATTTTTCTAAAGTCTTGGTTTCTGTCTGTTTGCAGCACATCCACAGTCGCAGCGCTCTGGAGTGTGCCTACAGAACGCACCTCATCGCCGGTGTGGGTTTCTACCAACACCTGTTGCTCTACATTCAGTCACATTACCAGCTGGAGCTGCAGGACTGCATTGACTGGACCCACGTCACAGATCCACTCATCGGTTAGCTGTGAAAACACACTCCCTCACACACACACACACAGATGGAAAGCTAGATCACGTTGGGCCTTTAAAGGTATTGTGACATGATTTTGTAAATTTGAATATTTGTCAGAACATATATATCTTATATCATTGAGCTCTGGTCGTTTTTGCATAATAAATTATAAACATATTAAAATTTTATTCGAAATTATGCTAAATTTTTCTCTGGTATTTGCTGGGATACGCCCCTGAAATTCCGCGCATTTCCGCAATACGTCATCACCAGTCGTCGTCACCAGTCATCAACGTCACAACGGGCAGAAGGCAGAGCCTTGCCCGTTTATTAGGTGTGTTAACTGCTTGCCATACAGATTCATTTCCTGAAGGATCGCCTTTTATTTGTGTAACTTGAAAAATGCCGTCACGTTGTAGTGCATTTGTGTGTTCTAATATCAGCAGTGAACAAGTGAGCCTTCACAAATTTCCAAAAGATGACAAACTTTGTCAAGAATGGACCAGACAAGGACCGGTGGGTTCCAGGAGTCCTATGTCTGCAGCGACCATTTCACTGCCGATTGTTTTCAGCACCTGGTATAAAAGAATCTTTAGGATTACCAGTAAGATTCAGAAGACTTTTAAAACCGGATGCTATTCCTACTATTTTTAAAAGAAAATCTACAGAAGAAAGTCCCACAGGAGCTACCATGTCGAAACAACGCAGGGACCATCGGAAGACTGTCCAGGAGATGAGTAAGTCTTTGTGTAAACATAATCGGAGGTGTGTAGTGTTTTAGATTATAAACTATTTATTTTACGTGAGTTCATGTTGTTTTACTTTATACACTTTGAGTGTATAAAGCCAATTATCACGGCAGATTATGTTTGTTCGCTGCTAACAAGCTAGCCGAATCAGATAGCTAACACAATAGCCGCGGTACAGGCCACGTTGCTAATGATGTATTTTTAAATTATGTCTGCGCCATCAGGTAACATCTGTAGTTTCCTTCTATTCGGGGAGGGATATTAATGAGAGTTTTGGATGATTTACTGTCTTAAAATGATATATCGCTGACGCAACCGGTAATAAGCCGACATAGCAGCTAACAAACATTAGCCGAGTGCCCGGAGCAAACACGTTGCTAATGATGTATTTTTAAATTATGTCTGCGCGATCAGGTAATTCTTTTTATTCGGGGAGGGATATTAATGAGAGTTTTGGATGATTTACTGTCTTAAAATGATATATCGCTGACGCGACTGGTAATAAGCCGACATAGCAGCTAACAAACATTAGCCGAGTGTCCGGAGCAAACACGTTGCTAATGATGTATTTTTAAATTATGTCTGCCGATCAGGTAATTCTTTTTATTCGGGGAGGGATATTAATGAGAGTTTTGGAAGATTTACTGTCTTAAAATGATATATCTCAGACGTGACCGGTGTCAGGGACTCTTGTTAGCCAAGATAGCTTCTAAAAATATTAGCCGAGAGCCCGGAGCAAACACGTTGCTATGTATGCATTTTTAAATTATGTCTGCGCCATCAGGTAACATCTGTAATTTTTTTATTCAGGGAGGGTTTATTAATGAGAGTTTTGGAAGATTTACTGTCTCAAAATGATATCTCAGACGCGATAGGACATGCTCCGCCATTATTATTTAAATGCACGTTGGAGCGTGCCTTCCCGTTGTCACGTCAAGATGACATTTTGCGGAAATGCGCAGATTTTTAGGGGCGTATCCCAGAGAAAACAACTACCATAACTTGGAATAAAAATTTAATATATTTATAATTTATTATGCAAAAACGACCAGAGCTCAATGATATAAGATATATATGTTCTGACAAATATTCAAATTTACAAAATCATGTCACAATACCTTTAAAGCTGCGTTATGACTGTGAACGTTTATCAGATACAAGACTTTAGAAGAGCTCTGTTCTCAACTTCCTGCTTTTCACTTCTGTGACCACTGGTTAAAGCAGTATTTGGGAGATCTTACCCCTCCAAAGCACCAGTCAGTAGGGTTCAGGTTGTCTGGTGGCACTTCTTAAAACAACCTTACTGGTACTTTAAGCTGGTGAAGCTTCTCAGACATCCAGGTTATGATCAATAAAATAAGTTTACAGAACAAAATGTTTGGTGGAGTTCACAGCTTTATAGAACTGTATGAGAGGCCTGGTTGTGTTCCTAGATTCAGCTGCAGGTTAGACTGGAACCACTCACCCTGCACTAGAGGCTTGTTGGGCTTTTTGTCTGTGGCTCAGAGAACTGTTTTGGTCACCTGCATGAAGGTGTGTGTGGGGAGTCAGGTCTAATCAGGTCATTGTTTTTGATTGTTAAAATCTGAGACCTCCTCCTCATTTTAAAGTGTTTATTTTTTATGTAAATGGCTCCAACTCCGCCCTCTCAAGCCATTGGTCTTCTCTGTCCAAAATATGAACATTTTGGTCCTCAGTAGTTTCTTTGATGTGTAGATGGATTTAGACTACAGTATTTTCTGGTGTATAGGTCACACCTGTGTATAGGTCGCATTGTCCAATTATCTCCAATAGATTGGAAAAAGCCCTAGATAGGTCGCACCTACGTTTAGCTCTGCTGCAAATGCCTGCCACAGGAGCGCACAGCAAGGCTTTTAAAAAGATTAACACTTAAAAACAATTGTTTGATAAAAATTATAGTAAATATATGTCTGAACTTTTCCTTAATAAATGAACGTAATTGTGAAATGAGCTGGATTTAAAAATTTGTTTAACCGAAAGTGATAACAAGCCATATATAGGTCGCACCTGAGTATAGGTCGCAGGCCTTGAAAAAAACATCAAAAGGTGCCACCTATACACTGCAAAATACGGTAAGTGGTGCATCTGCTGAAAAAAAACCCAGTTCTTTACAGTAAAGTAGTCCTAATATTAGTTGTCTCAGAGATTAAGTAATTCAAATTTTATCACCTGAATCAAATGTTCTGCTGATTTTTACATGTTTCTGATCAGATAGTTTGATTTTCAAGTCATTATTTTAATAAAAATCATTTGTGTGATGTCGCATGCTCAATAATCCAGGTACCAGTAATAATGAATTTAATTTGTAACGCACTTTTCATTAACAAAAAATCTCAAAATGCTACAAGGTGCAACTAAAAACAAGTGATAAAATCAAGTAAAATCAATGATAAAATAACAACAACAAAAAAACAGTAATAAAATCAACTAAAAGCAATGATAATATCAACTAAAATAGATAAAGTAGATAAATCTAACAAGATTGAGTCAGGTCCTCTGGACAGTTTCTTCTTGTTGAAACATCTAATCTTTTATCTAAAAGACTTCTTTAGTTCAGACTGAAGAAGTCTTTGAGATAAAAGATGAAACGTTTCAACAAGAAAAATCCATCCAGAGGACCTGACTCAACCTTAAAAAAATGTTTTCTCACTAATCAAGAAGTTGTTCCCACAGGCCGAAAGAAACCCATGTCAGCCTCCCCCAAGGAGATGGAGTGGGCGCAGATGGCCTGTCATCGCTGTCTGGTCTACCTTGGAGATCTGGGTAATGATACGTTATTAGATTATGTAATGGTTTGTAGAGGCGTGAGACCACTGGTGAGCAGCATTCAGCGTGGATCTACGTTTGCTTCGTCTTACAGAATATCTGGGAACGGACTGTGATCTTGTTTTAATAAGAACACATTCATATTAATTAAACTCTTTATTTAATATGAATCAGTTCTATGTGAGTTTTAGTTCATTTGTAAAAGTATGTGCTGTAATTGTTTAGTTATTTAAAGTAACATTTCTGAACACCCTGTAGTTTTCCAAAATGTTTATTTATATTTATTACTTTGTTTTCTGGCATTTATAACACGTTTCTTTTCTTTAGCTCGCTATCAAAATGAACTTGCTGGAGTTGAGACTGAGCAGTTGGCAGAGAGGTTTTACCATCAAGCCCTGTCTGTTATGCCACATGTTGGTGAGTGACCATAATTACAGTTTTTATAAAACTGCTGCTCCTTTAACATTCCTGCATGGACTTTAAAAACATGTTTGCGTTCATGTTCATGAATAATCTAAGAAAGCTCAGAAGGTGAAGCTAGCCTCACACAGACTGATGATGTCCAGAAACAGATTACCGTATTTTTCACCCTATAAGTCGCTATTTTTTATTTTTTAGCATAAATTGCATGCTCTGCAACTTATACACTGAAGCAACATATTTACAGAGTTTTTCCTGTATTTATAAACCAATTCTTGGCTGAGATATGACCGTTTTCAGTCATTCTGACTGAAAATATTGAACACTACCATTTTCAGCCGCTAGATGGCACTCGAGCTGTTTGGCATGTCGTTGTATCATAAAATAGGTAAAATTGGCTATTAATGACGCAATTGGCTTGCCATACACTGCCACCGTCATCCAGCTCGCCTGGAGCAACTGTCAAATCGGCTTCATTTCTCTGCGCCACCCTGGCAAAATGCAGCTGATTTGACCATTGAAGTGCATTTATTAAGTAAAAATTCAACACCTTTAATATAATGTCAAGCAAATAAATAATTGTTTTAGGTGGTTGTCTTGTTAAATTTTGAAGAAATGCACAGCGAGTCGCCCTCTGCGCTTTCATGTTTCCACATATCGGCTTTTGAAAATGCAGCTGATTTGACCGTTACAGTGCATTTATTATGGAAAATTAGACAGACACACCTTTGATATAATTTTGAGCAAACAAATAATTGTTTTTAAGTGTTAATCTTGTTAAATTCTTGTTAAACTCCTCCCATGCATGCTCCCGTGGCCGCCATTTGGCAGCCATTCGATTTTTGGCACAACACCGGCCCACATTTCCGGGTTGTCTGCGGTGACGCATAATAGATGCATTTGGACTGATGTGACTTATAGGGCGTTGCAACATTTACAGTGGAAAATACAGTACTGCTTTGTCAAAGTATCTAAAAGTCTTGATTATTACGTGAGGATGAACGCAGCCCGTTTTTAAACAGATGTTCTATATTTGAAGTGTGGCTGTGTGTATTAAAATGGACACTCTTCAAAGTAAAGGAGGATTCATGATGAAGCCAAACTTTTTGTTTCTCATAATGTAAGATAAACCTTTAACTTGTTTTCAGTGGTTTGAGTTCATGTGTGTCACTCTTGCATCAACAGTTACTTGGAGTAAACAAGGAATAGATTAGCAAATACGGCTTCAACAAGTTTACTTGTGCACAAAGCAACAGCGTTGTTGTTTTACCACGTTGTGCTGTTCTGGAATCAGATCAGTTCAACATGAGATGTTTGTGGAACTTGGTTGTTTCACAGAGGTTGTTTTGACATGTTATGCTTGTCCGTGCAGAGTAAAAACCCACAATGTAGCATTTGTTTGACGAGAGAAAGCTTGAGGACCCCCATTAACGTTAAAAATGACTGTTTGAGACTTTATGGTTTCTTTGGGAACTTCGTTGTTAATGGAGGGAAACGACTATGAATGGATCAAACTAAGCTTTAATGTCTGTATTTTTCAACATTATTTCACTGTTATATAAAAATATATATACAGGTAGTCCCCAACTTACGAGCGAGTTCCGTTCCTCCGAGGCGCTCGTAAAGCGAAAATTCGTAACTTGGAACGGCCGCCACGTGTCTCGTAAGTCCGGAATTTCGCTCGTAAGTTGGAACGGTTTTGCTAGCGCGACTACAAACACTCGTTTTTCATCGAAAAACTGCTTACGAGTGCATAAAAATGATCGGAAACGTGTGTCCACATGTTTAGCTAACGAACTGTGGTGAAAAAACACAGAAAAACTCGGTATTTTTTGCGTTTTTTCCAAAAATTCGCCAGCTCGTAAGTCCGGAACCTCGTAGGTCAGAGCGCTCGTAAGTCGGGGACTACCTGTACCAGGTATATATACTGTACAGGTAATCCCCGACTTACGAGCGAGTTCCGTTCCTACGACTATCTCGTAACCCGAAATCTTGTATGTCGGAACCCGAAACACGTGTTGCTCGTATGTCCGGATTTTCGGTTGTAAGTCGGAAAATTTATGCTAATGCTACTACGAACACTCGTTTTTCATCACAAACGTTCAAAGTCAACTTTATTGTCAGAACTGCAATATGTACAGGACATACACAGGATTGAAATTGCGTTCATACTAGTTCATAAACATGCTCAGAAACTGGTTTCCAAATGGTTAGCTAACACACTTTCATCTAAAAACATATAAAAGTGCTGTATTTTCTGTATGTTCTTTACAAATTTACTGTTCGTTAGTAGGGGTGTAACGATACATAAAACTCTCGAGACGAGACAAATTACAGAGTTTGTGAGAACGAGACGAGATTTTAAGCGGTGTACGGTAAAAATTTCTTGCAGTGCTTACATATTGTCCGTGTCTTGTTTGTTGCTCTTTCGCCATTTATCGTTTCTATTGGAAATCCAAAATGCTGCCAAACAAATGATTTAAAAGTACCGGTAGTTGGGGCGTCTTCTATAGCAACTTCATCCGGCGAAGCCATGCTGTCCGTACCGTGACGCTGACTTGCTAGGGGCTCTGCTAGCATTAGCGAGACAACGTTGCCTCTCAACGAGAGATATCGCGGGAGTTTAATATCGCAAGATTTCGTACAACGAGATCTCGTTACACCCCTATTCGTTAGTGAGCTCATAAGTTCGGAACCTCGTATGTCGATGCGCTCGTAAGTCGGGGATTACCTGTATATATTTTTTGTTCTCGCACTGAAAATGTACCAAGCCGTTAATTTTTTGGTGCACTGTTGCACCCCGGTAATAAGTCTTCATCTCATACGAGCCTATCACTTTGGCCACTCAGCATCTTGGTCAGAAACATTTCACACGATCTGCAGAATCTGATCCAACGGCCAAACCTCAGTTCGACCCATATCACGCAAATGACATGATGCGAACGCTCTGATCGCTCCGCCCACATGGAAATGTAACCCAAGGTGAACGACAAACGGTTTAGCTGTAATGGTGGAGGTGGAGAAGTTCACGGCGTTACCCGATAATTTAGTGACGCATCTCTGCCTCATCATCCAACATTAAGGCAAAGAAGACTAATAACTTAAAATAGTCAATTATGTTGTCGTTTTTCTGTTTTCAACAAATCCATTTTAAGAACCAAAGCTGCCATTATAAGATTATCCATGAATTTCATAATATAATGCTTACTGATATAATTTTTTTTTATAGATCTGACAATAGATGTTGACTGATAATTCCCATTAAAAATAAATCATAACTTATTAATTTTCTGTCCAACGGCCTTTTATCAGGAATGCCATTTAACCAGTTGGGGACTCTGGCTGGGAGCAAATTCTACAACGTTGAAGCGACTTACTACTACTTACGCTGGTGAGAGGTGTCAACATGCAGCCACTAACTATTTTACAAGTTTACCCATTCTTATAAAAAATAAAATCTTTGCTCAGCATCCAGTCAGATACTCCGTTTGAAGGGGCCTATGGCAACTTGAAGCGCCTGTTTGACAAAGCTGCCAAGATGTACCAGCAAGTGAAGAAGCAGGAAATGAAGAAGCTCTCTCCGTCCCGGCAAAGGTGAGGAGTCGCGACCTGATCTCAGGCCAGTCAGCTGCTGATTGAACGAACATTTTACAAATACTGTACAGTCAGAGCAAATCAAGTTTAAATGGGAACATTTTCATTCTCTTGTTCCTTGTCTGTTGAGAATCTGTGATTTAAAAAACAAAAAAAGCCATTTAGTTTTCTCGCAAGTCAGAGCAACTGTAATTTATTTGGTATTAAAAATATATATATATTTGCTACCATATCTGTCAGGAAGGCACTAATGAAAATAAAATCAACTTCCCTGCAGATAAAATTAGATTATTGAAAAAAGAGACCAAAAAAAACATTTTGGGAGGAAATGCGTTGTGCCCAATCAGACCAAATGAAATTAACTTTTTCCACCTGGAAAGAGAATACAATGTTCTTGTTTAAACAAACAGTTTGTACAGTACTATTATGCGCCTTTCTTTTTAGGTACAAAAAGTCAAATTTAGTGCAGTCCAGTAAAACAGATTTATCTCCTTTAAAATGTTCTTTTAGGAATGTTCTCCCAGTTTGTTTCCATGTGGAGGCACAAAAACACTTCATTTTGTTCAAGTTTTCTACAGCGTCGTTTACTGTAACGGCTCTTATCTTTATTTTTTTATTTTTTTTTACCTTGGTGCAGATCCAAAGACATTAAGCGCCTCCTGGTGAGCTTCATGCACCTCCAGAGCCTGCTGCAGCCCAAGAACAGGTAAAGTTTTCAGCTGCCGCTCTGGTCAGCTTTTGAACCACGTTGTTCCTCTGATGGTAAAGAGTCCGTTGTCCTTCACTTTTTACTGTGCATCCTTCATTTTAGTTGTTGTGTTTTCTCTGCTTGTAAAGTTTGATGGAGACTGAGCTGACGTCGCTCTGCCAGTCGGTGCTGGAGGACTTCAACCTTGTGCTCTTTTACCTTCCACCTCCAACACACGGAGCTGCTCACCACTGCCCGAGCGAGGAAGAAGAGGAGCAGCACACAGACAGCCCCTTCCCTTTTCTGCCCGACAACCTCCTCTTCAAGATGGTCGTCACGTGTCTGATGGTGGTGCACAGCCTTAAAAGGGGAGGTTGGTGTTTTTTCCTTTAGTCTATTACCGTCAATTTTGCTGTATGAGTCATGTTTTTTGCATTAATTAGCATGCCTGAGACTTATAGAGCAAAGTGACATATTTCTGTTCCCTCCCATATTCATAAACCATTTTTGGCTGAGATCTGATGATTTCATTCATTCTGACATGGAAAATATTGAACACTACCATTTTCAGCCACTAGACGGACTTCGACTAATGTGGCAAGCCAAGTGTCTCATTAATGGGTAAAAGTGGTTATTAATGAGACACTTGGCTTGCCATACAATGCCACCCTCGTCTCGCTCCGGAACTCCTGGAGCAAACGTCAAATCAACTTCATTTCACTGCGCAGCCCAGGCGAAATGCAGCTGATCTGACCGTCAAAGTGCATTTATTAAGGAAAAGTTCAACTGAGACACACCTTTGCTACAATGTCGAACAAATAATTGTTTTTAGGTGGTTATCTTGTTAAATTTCAAAGAAATGCACAGCAAGTCGTCCCTCTGCATGCTCCCGCAGCCGCAAATCAATTTTTGAAAATGCAGCCGATTTGACCATTAAAGTGCATTTAATAAGTAGAAGTTAGACTGAGACACACCTTTGCTATTATGTCGAGCAAACAAATAATTGTTTTATAAGTGTTAATCTTGTTAAAGAGGAACTTACTCCAAAATTAACTTTTTTTATCTGATAAACTCCCTAGAATGTGTGTAAAATGTTGTATAGCACCATGTCTGTGTTAATTTTCAGGTTTTTGTGCGTATTTGTTAAAATTGGCAATACTGTATTTGGTCCAAAAACGTGTTTTCACTAATCCTATGGGTTGAACTGTTGTACTGCAGCCCAATTTTCTTATTGGTCAACGACTGTTCACTCTGACGTGTCTTCTCACTCTGTCGTCACAGCCTCTGCTGGGTTAGTATAAAAGGTTCAAGCAGAGCAACTCCCCTGCAGAGATCGTTCTCTGCACTTTTCCTTTCTGTCCGCGCGCTTGCAACACACCCTCTCGCGGTGCGTTCACTGACAGTCTGTACCATACATGCACAAGCACCGCTGATCAATATCATTTTCAGATTAGCAACTTATTTATTTTAAGAATACTTTTCACTTCATCAAACTATATTAATTGAACTCCAGCGTTCTAAAACTATTTGGTTGTATTTGTTTAATTACTCTGCGATGGACTAGCGATACATAAATGCCAAGATGGTGCAGAGGCAGGGATCTGGCTTGGGACCGGAAAGACCCAGGTTCGATCCCCGGTCACTGCATACCTTGTGGTATTAATTTCATTTATTTTTTAAGCCTTTTGTTTTGGATAGATCGGGTGAGAATAGATAAATACATCTACATAATAATTATTTGTTGTTGCTTGTTTTAAGTTGTTTATTACTAATGTAATTTTAACATTCAAAAACAATAATAACTGCCGTTTACATTTACACTACTTTTATATCTACACCACTGCTGATACATACCGTATACAGTATTCTCTGACTAGCCTTATTTAAGGATGCCCAATGTGCCTTACTGCATATGCCACTTTGCCTCTATACCAACATCAACTACCTCATACATATACTGTGTACATTAACTCATATGCTGCTTTGCCACTCTTTGCAAATGTCAATGCTAGAACCTTCAGTTTATTTTATAGATATACTTTTTATACTTTTTTTATACTACTA
Organism: Garcialebias charrua; assembly: GCA_038048925.1. Classification (NCBI taxonomy): domain Eukaryota; kingdom Metazoa; phylum Chordata; class Actinopteri; order Cyprinodontiformes; family Rivulidae; genus Garcialebias; species Garcialebias charrua. Next base: position 11,163 of record JBBPBX010003565.1, read on the forward strand.
TGCAAAAACTCAGGACAGTATTACACTTTTATTATTTCATTTTATGCTTATGTTCATTAAATGTTTAGTGTTTTAGTTTTAGTGTTGGTGTAAATTTTCATACTTTTATACTACTATGCAAAAACTCAGGACAGTGTTACACTTTTACTATTTTATGCTTATGTTCAGTGCTGGGCAGCGCTAATCCAAAAATTAGTTCCGCTATTTCTAAAGCACTTATTGATTTATTTAGGTCCACAATTTCAAAAGCACTTATGTATTACCAATGCTAGCGGACGCTAATGCTAACACGCTAACCGCCATTTTGAAGAGGGCAACTGGCGAAATGATTTTTTTAATCCAGCAGATTTGACCATTTGAGCCGGTTGGGCTCGGAGGGGCCTTGTGCTATAAAGTCACTGACTTTGTGGCGCAAGGTTTTTCTGGGCTTGACCGGTTCAAATGGTCAAAAAAGAATTGTTTCGCCAGTTGCCCTTTTCAAAATGGCGGCCGCCATTTTGGGGAGGACAAATGTTGAAATAGTTTTTTTAATCCAGCAGATTTGACCATTTGAGCCGGTTGGGCTCGGAGGGGCCTTGTGCTATAAAGTCACTGACTTTGTGGCGCAAGGTTTTTCTGGGCTTGACCGGTTCAAATGGTCAAAAAAGAATTGTTTCGCCAGTTGCCCTCTTCAAAATGGCGGCCGCCATTTTGGGGAGGACAAATGTCGAAATAGTTTTTTTAATCCAGCAGATTTGACCATTTGAACCGGTTAAGCTCAGAAAAACCTTGTGCTATAAAGTCAGATAAGAAATATATTTTTTCTCAGCAAAGAAATAATTGTTTTTACCGTGTTTTCATGGAAAGTCCTTCTCTTCTGTGGCCGTCGCGGCCGCCATTTTGAAGAGGGCAGTGGAGAAATACTTTTAAAAATCCAGACGCGTCGCGTAGGCCGCTGAGAAACATCCATAAGTTCACCCTCCATGTTAAAAACTCTTCGTCTGACTCTTCGAAAACAAGCAATAAGGCTGCAGAGTAACACACTGGCTGCTAACTGAGAGCGCTCGCTCTAGTAAAGAGACTGAGGGGACGCTTTTTTGTCACGGACCACATCCGGCGCTGACAGGATATGGTCTGTTAGCAGTCGTCCGGGGCTCTAAATAAGTTTTTTCGGTTTTACTGATAGATAATTAGTTATTAGCGGTACTGCATTTTAAATAAAAATAGCGCAAATCCGCGTATGAATTATAAAAGTTAGTTAATCCGCTGTAATGCTAACATCATGCATCATGAAAGACCTCACTCATCCAGCACACTCACTCTTTGCCCCACTCCCCTCAGGACGGAGGTTGAGGAGCATCAAGTGTAGAACCACTAGACTGAGGAACAGCTTCTACCCTGAGGCTGTTAGACTCATGAATAAATAAAAATAAAATAAAAAATAAACACTGCAAAATATCACATCATACTGATGCTGATCTGTTTTCTTGTTGCTGTGTTCATCTGTGTTCATCTGTGACCATCTGCTCATACAAACTCATGTTCGTGCTGCTGTTTATTTCAACTATATTAGGCTTAGTGTATTACTAGTTGATGTTTTTCTTAGTTAGTTCTAGATGTTATTACTGTTTTTCTCTTTCATTTGTTGTTGGATGTAACTGGGACCCCGTGTACATAATCTCGTTTTCATCACATGTACCACATGCGGTGCAAATGACAATAAAGACTCTCTGACTCTGACTCTGAGATTATTTAGCTACGCTATAAGCGGATTAGCGCATTAGCGCTCCCTAGCGGTCGGAGGCCCACCACTGCTTATGTTTATTAAATGTTTCAGTGTTTTAGTGTTTAAATGGTTACTGTTGCACCGAGGGACTGAGAGAAACACAATTTCAATCCTGTTTATATTGCAGTTCTGACAATAAAGATGACTTTGACTTTGAATAACGGTCTCTCGTCCTGGCCACACCTCCTCGCTCTAACTCCCCCACCTCCTCCCCACACCCACTGTGTTTCATTTTTTAAAATCTAGTCTTGGGGCGGAGCTACCGTTTCACAGTGGGGTAAGCTCCACTTTAAAGTCCTCTCGTGCACGCCTCCCATGGGCGTCATTTGGCAGCCATTCGATTTTTGGCACAACACTGGCCCACGTTTCCAGGTTGTCAGCAGTAATAGATGCAACTTATACGGCGGCAAGTACGGTATAATGTGTAACAAAAAGTCTATTGTAATAACAAATGAGTCCTTTTTTTTCAGGATCAAAGCAGTACAGCGCATCCATCGCTTTCACTCTGGCTCTGTTCTCCCACCTTGTGAACCACGTGAACATTCGGCTGCAGGCTGAGCTGGAGGATGGAGAGGGCCAAGTGCCTCCACTTCACACTGACGCTGCAGGTGACATAATAAGAACATCCCTTTAAAATATTGCAGAACAACCACACAAATGGCTGAAAGTCACTTCTCATGTGTCTTTTATGAAATAAATTTATTTTCAGAGGGTTTTATTTTATAATATGTGACAGAAATTTGTGTGTAGAAAATGTTTCTGCTCTTATTTAGATGATCTGGAGATCCGGGATTTGTCGGCTCAACCGGTGGATCGTTGTGAAGAGAGGCCTCTGCAGAACGGCTCTCTGGAGCAGGAGGAGGAGGAGGACAAGGATGAAGGTGGCTGTGAGCGCGTTGGCCACAAGAAGCAAAGTAGTGAGGAAGATCCTCAGAAGATTGACGAGGAGAAACCGAGGCAGAAGAAGAAGTACACTCGCCTTTCTCATCTCCGCCGCCGCCGCTGTGCTCGCAAAAGTGGCCGCGGGGAAGACGAAAGCGATTTGAGCGAAGGATTTGAGAGCGAAGAAGACGAGGATGATGTGGATGCGATGGAGCGTGCTGATTCAACAGGCGGGACCGCAGTGGAAGAACCGCTCAACCCTTCAGCGGTCAAGAAGGAAACTAAGAGAGAGCCTTTAGGGGAGGAGGGCTGCTGGGGGAGTGGCTCAGAGGAAGAGGAGGACGGAGGAACAGCATTCGACGTGGAGACGGACTCCGACATGAACAGCCAGGAGTCTCGCTCAGACCTCGAAGACATAGAGGACACGGAAAGCTCTGAACATGTGGAGGGTCAGGCCCAAGACCACCAGGAGGAAGAGGAAGATGAACAACAGCCCAAGGATGGAGGAGGAGAGAGGGATGGCGAGACCCCGCCGGCCACCAACGGGCCCCTCATGCCGAGCGACTCCAGCATCAGCAGCAACCTCCAGGCCATGTCCTCTCAGCTCTTCCAGGCAAAACGCTGCTTCCGCCTGGCGCCGACGTTCAGCAACATGCTTCTGAGACCCCAAACCTCAACGTCATCCGCTGTTCCCACCCCCACGGACACCTCTGCTCCCCCATCCCAAGAGACTCCCCCTCCTCCTGGGGCCTTACAGTGTGATGTGAGCCCTGGCACTGCCAATGGAACCAACGACAACGGTATGTACACTTTGCCTCAACATGTAACCCGTGTTTTCTGGTTGTTGTCTCTGTTTTATCACAAAGAACTCAAAGTACTCATTCTTTAAATTCGTACTTTGTACGGTACATGTATTTTTTTTTCTTCTTTTAAAAAAAAAATAAAAATAGAAGGGGAATTTTTTTTTTTTTTTTAATAAAAATAAAATGTGGGGTATTTCTGTCAATCCAGATGAAGAGAGTGAAAAAATGTCATGAAAGGACTCCATAGTTTATAACCAGCCAACCAGTTTGTCTCAGCTGGTTGGCCTTCAGGGAGCTGTGCTTGAGTGGTTCAAATCTTACCTGACTGGGAGAACCTTTTCTGTCATGATAGGTGATCTGTCCTCCTCTTCATCAACCCCTCTGACCTCTGGCGTACCACAGGGATCCATTCTGGGGCCAGTCCTCTTTTCTCTTTACATGCTGCCATTAGGATCAATCATCACACGTCATAACCTGTCTTTTCACATGTATGCAGACGATTTACAAATCTATCTGCCAGTCACTCCCAACCCCTCACCCAGTTCAAACACTCTTGTCAACTGCTTAAATGACATTAAGCACTGGCTCTCTCAAAACTTCCTCCACCTAAACACAGATAAAACTGAATGCATTTTATTTGGTGCACCTGATGACACCAGCAACATCCTTCCCAGTCCCAGTTTTGGTTTTCCCCTCCCCCACTTCAACCCGGTGGTCAGAAATCTTGGAGTGCAGCTTGACTCCAACTTAAAGTTTGATAAACAGATCAGTTCTGTTGTCAAGACCAGCTTCTTTCAGCTCCGTCTGCTCTCCAAAGTCAAGTCATTTCTCAGCCGTGGTGATCTGGAGAAGGCCATCCATGCCTTTGTGACCTCCAGACTTGACTATTGTAATGCTTTGTATGTTGGTATTAATCAATCCTCCATCTCCCGTTTACAGCTTGTACAGAACTCTGCCGCGCGCTTTTTGACCAACACACGAAAATATGAACACATCACTCCTGTCCTGTCCTCTCTACACTGGCTCCCGGTTCAGTTCAGGATACAGTTCAAGCTGCTCCTGTTTGTTTTCAAAGCTCTGAATGGACTTGCACCTCTCTACATCTCAGAACTTTTGAAAGCCCATCAGCCCGGCAGAGATTTACGATCTGCCAGTCAACACCTGCTGGAGGTGCCTCGCTCAAGGTACAAACAATGGGGAGACCGGTCATTTTCTGTTGCCGGCCCAAAAGCCTGGAACAGTCTCCCCCTTGAGCTGCGTGCCACCTCTGATCTGACTCTGTTCAAAACCAGACTGAAGACCCACTTGTTCAAAAAAGCTTTCAGTGTGTAACTTTTATTACTTTTGGTATTTTAGTATGTAGCATTTTTTATTTCCATTGCCTTCTTTTATTACTGTTGTTTTTTATTCTATTTTCACTGATTTATTGTTCCAGTTTATTCATCTTTTTATCCTGTTAAGCACCTTGGTCAATGCAAGGCATTGTAGGAAGGTGCTATACAAATAAAGTTTATTATTATATTATTATTATTATAAAATTTAGCGGAATTGCCTTTCATTGAATATCTAATCATCTCCAATTTTAGAAAAGACATGGTATCTTTTAGCCACTGCCCAGTAGAGGGTGGTTTAGTTGATTTCCAATGAAAAAGAAGACGGCGTCTTGCCAATAAGGAAGTAAATGCTAAAATATTCAATTGATCAGAAGTGAACTGTTTATAGTTAACTGGAAGCCCAAATATTGCAACATGGAGTGAGGGTTCAATGACCACAGAGAGAATCTTTGACATTGTATCAAAGTAATTCTGCCAAAAACTATGAAGTGAAGTGTATTTTTTTCTACTAGACTTGGACCCCGACTCTGAAGGAAGTCAGCACAGCGCTCAGTCTGCACACAGTGAAAAAACTCTCCTAGAGAAGCTGGAGATCCTGACCAATCAGGGGCTGATGCAGGTGGTGAAAGTCTTCATTGATTGGCTGAGGGCTAACACCGACATTATCCTCATGTGTGCACAGGTGAGGTGACGCAGCGCTCTTACCTTTACATCGCTCTGCGACTTTGTTAAAGGTTGTTTGAACCGACCGTGGTGTTTTTCCCTTCAGAGTTCTCAGAGCTTGTGGAACCGTCTGTCTGTTCTGCTGAACCTGCTTCCAGATGGCAGCAAGATGCTCGAGGCTGGTGAGTACAAATGTCACATTTGTTGGAAACAGCAGCGAGCTTGATGCATCGCTAAGATAAATGGATTTTTCTCAACTATTTTATGTCATAATGTTGTATTCATCAAGCTGATGTTGCAGACTTGTTATTTGGAAAACGGTAAACTGTGATGGCAGAAAGATGCCGGGAGACCTTTTCTCTCTCTTTTTTTTTTTTATTGCACCAGGTGCTGGTGTAATTAAAACAAATGGGGGGTAAAGATGACACCTTTTAAAATTCAAATGTGTTTAAATTTGTCCATTTGAGCTCGACTTGGAATATTTAAAAATCCCTTCCCATCCCTAGTTGTAAGACTTTCAGTCCTCATCTGTTTTCCTGCATGAGTTGTGCACACACTTCACCAACACTCAGCTCTCACGCTGACTGCTGTTCTCTCTGGGGGATTTTTACACTCTAACAACCGTGCTGTGCCTCCGGTGAGTTTATTTATTGCTGCGTGCTGCAGAGCTCGGATTGAATGCAGAGGTGACAGAAATGTTAAATGAGTGTGAGCATCCAGCTTCGGTCCAGACTCTGCTGCTGCCTGAGGACGTGGCTCTGCGACACCTGCCTGCTCTCAACGTAGCTCACCGCCGCCTCGACTTCACTCGCCGCAACGCCTCCCTCAGCTCCCTGCAGGAGGTACGACCTTCACGTGCACACACGAGGGAGTTTTTACACAGTCGCAATCAAAATGTTGTTTTATTGTGCAGATTAGCACTTTTTTTTTCTTCAGGTTCTATTATGATGCAGGAAATGAATTTAAAAATATTCAAAGTATTACTGACTTCACACAAAAAAGCACAATTTTAAAAATGTTCCCAGAAAACTAGGCAGGGCAGACTTTTAATATTTACATCTGCTATGCAAAGCTTTCTTTTAAAAGATTTAAATAAATACTTTCACATTTTAAATGGCGGGTCTTTGACTTTGGCATGTTTTGTTTATTTAAAGTGTCTGTGACATCATCTTTTAACTTTGCATATAGTGACACAACATATATATCTTGTATCATTCAACTATGTTCGTTTTAGCAAACAAAATGATATATTAATGAAAATTCCTTTCAAAGTGAGTTTAAAATTAAAAAGCGTGTTTCTTCACGGGACATCCGACTACACACGAATGCAACATCTGTGACGTAGGATGAAGAACGTCTTTAGAACGCCCCTTTTACATATTCATGGCGGACAATAAATAAACCGACTAATTTATCAATCTAAGTGAAGATTTGAGCGATTTATCTTCAGTTTGGGAAGCAGGAAGTTAGATGAACAAGAAACAGCAGGTTCTAGTTTAGGTCTGCACCCGTATTGATTTGAGTCTTACCTTTTCAGGAAGCGAGGGAGCTCCGGGGGGGGAGGGGGCAGCTTTATTTATTCCATACTTGAAGAAGTATTTCATCTTTTGGGAAAGTGAAAAGGCTCACTTGTTCACTGATGATATTAGAACACCCAAATGTGACACAACGTAACGGCATTTTACAAGTTATACAAAAAAAAAGGCGATCTGCCAGAGAATGAGTATGCGTTATCATGGCAGACGCCAACTAAGGTTCTTCATCCTACGTCACAGATGTTGCATTCGCGTGTAGTCGGATGTCCCGTGAAGAAACACGGTTTTTAATTTTAAACTCACTTTGAAAGGAATTTTAATTAATTTATCATTTTGTTTGCAAAAACGAACATAGTTGAATGATACAAGATATTTATGTTGTGTCACTATATGCAAAGTTAAAAGATGATGTCACAGACACTTTAAAGACCAAATTTAAAGTGTCTGTGAGTGTCTTCCTTCTTTTCATGAAATGATAGAAGATATACAGTATCTTGTATCATTCAACTATATTCGTTTTTGCAAACAAAATGATAAATTAATGAAAATTCCTTTCAAACTGAGATTAAAATTAAAATCAGTGTTTCTTCTTGGAATATCCGACTAAACGCGAATGCACCATCTGTGACGTAGGAGGATGAACCTCGAGTCTGCGTGTGCCATGATAACGCATCAATTCTCTGCCAGATCGCCTTTTTTTTGTATAATGCCGTTACGTTGTGTCACATTTGGGTGTTCTAATATCATCAGTGAACAAGTGAGCCTTTTCACTTTCCCAAAAGATGAAATACTTCGTCAAGTATGGAATAAACAAAGCTGCCCCCGCTCTCGGAGCGCACTCGCTTCCTGAACAGGTAAGACTAAAATAAATACGGGTGCAGACCTAAATTAGAACCTGCTGTTTCTGCTCATCTAACTTCCTGCTTCCCAAACTGAAGACAAATCGCTCAAATCTTCACTTAGATTGCTAATTTTGTCGTTTTATTTCTTGTCCGCCATGAATATTTAATAGGGGCGTTCTAAAGACGTTCATCCTCCTATGTCACAGACGGTGCATTCGCGTGTAGTCGGATATTCCAAAAAGAAACGCTGATTTTAATTTTAATCTCAGTTTGAAAGGAATTTTCATAAATTTATCATTTTCATTTGCAAAACCAAACATAGTTGAATGATAGAAGATATATATATCTTCTGTCATTTCATGAAAAGAAGGAAGATGATATCACAGACACTTTAAAGATTTGCCAAGAGAAGCGACTGCACTTTGCAAAAGCACAAACAGAACCCACACTCCTCATCGTCACCATCTGCAGTGTTAGAATGTGTTAAGTGCTCTCCGACTGCCCGTCTAACAAGAACACGATGAGGACGGCGGCTTCGAGAACACGCAAATACACAAAACGTCCACTTTTATACACAAAGACACACGAATAAAAGACAAAACACAAAGACACACTAATAAAAGACAAAACACAAAGACACATGAATAAAAGATTTAAACTAAACATTTAGTTTTTAAAAAGACAAACTACTTGTTGTTGTTGTTTTCTTCTTTTGTCTTAGTGTGTGGTGCGAGTGTGCTGCATTCGCAGTTTCGGCCACTTTTTAACGAATCTCCAAGGCAACATTTTGCACTTCAACCCAGAAGCAGGAATCTTCACCAGCATCAGCCAGTCTGAGCAGGACAATCTGGTGCAGCAGGCCAAGGCCCAGTTCAGGATGGTGAGCAGAACCGCTGGCTACAGCTGCGTCTTTGTTGACGTCAAAAATGAGAAAATGTCCATTTCTGGCCTGCGTGTGTCAACTCTTGCTTTGTTTGATCAGGCTGAAGAGGAGGCTCGTCGAAATCGATTAATGAGGGATATGGCCCAACTTCGACTGCAGGTATTTTCACCTCTGTGACCGAATCATCGTGTTTCTGTTTGAGTTCGTACATTCCTCTGTGTGTTGTTGATTTTATTAGTGTCAAAACGTTATTTGACTCATTCTAAGTTTGTCAGATTAATATTTATCACACGCCAGGCGTAAGGTTTTTGTTTTCCTCCTGCAGTTGGAGGTGTCACAGCTAGAGGGCAGCCTTCAGCAGCCCAAAGCTCAGTCGTCCATGTCTCCTTACCTGGTACCAGACACCGCTGCCCTCTGCCAGCATCTGAATCTCATCCGGCAGCTGGCCGGCAGCGGCTGCTTCATCATCATCATCCCACGAACAGGTTGGTGCGCCGCCTTCACTCAAGCAAAAGTTTGTTTGTTTGTTTGTTTATTAATTTATTTCATTTCCATTAAAAAACAATACAATTTCAAGAGAAAAAATAATAGAAAATACCTATAAAATGAAAGGCGGCAGAAGAAGAATAAAATCTTATCAATTCTGCCCCTTCTTAACAAAATCAATTCAAGCAATCAATTCAAGCAATAATCACAAATAATACAACAAACCCCAAAACTTATCACAATTATTCTTTATATTTCCCTAATATTAACTAACTTAACTATATCTCATCAGCATTATATTCTTGATCTTTTTCTTAAATACAAATAATGATTCCTCATTTTTAATATCATTATTCAAACCATTCCATAAATCAATTCCCCTCATTAAAGTAGACCTACCCCGCAAACTTGTTCAAAACTTTGGCTTAACAAAAATATCTGTTCCTTTTAAATTATAGCAACTACTCCTTTTTACAAAATACGCTTGTACGTTCGATGGTAAATTGTGAGTCACTCATCAACAAACGGATAACGACGGCTAATGGGACGTTTGACAAGTGAACGGATCCGTCTGTGTCATCAGAGTCGGACACATCACAGATTGTTCAATAAGTGCTCATTAAACACGTCACTACTGGTGTTCCAGCTCTGATTTATATGAACCAAGCTGAGCAGATGGCACCTAAAGGTGACTTGGTGCTGGTTTGAAACATTTAGTAACACTGTGCTGAAAGTGAGCCTCTAAATTCATGAGAGAAGCTGTAAATTCAAAAAGTACATTTTCTGTTTGTTTCATTTACAGTGATTGACGGGCTCGACAGGTTAAAGAAGGAAAATGCTGGTGCGAGAGACGGCATCCGTTTTCTGGAGTCCGAATTTCGTAAAGGCAACCGGTGAGTGTTTTACACGCCTTTTTATGAAGAGCTTTGGGTTGAATGATGCATTTTCTTTGATCTTTAATAAAACAGTTCTAAACGTGTCAACAGTAAGCACGCCAATATTTGTTTGAAGAACAGACACCCAGCTTCAATATGAGGTTATTTACAGAGAAACCGGAGAAATATTTTTCATGTACGGAGCTTAAATGTCATTTTAAGGCTGAAATATACTTGAGCGTCCTCCCTTACGCCACTCTACGTGCGCATTTTGTGCGCATGCGTTTCGCTGATATAGCTTCAGAAGCTACACTTTTCAAATGCTCGTGTTTTCGCTCCAAATCCTTGTTGTTTCGCTCCAAATCCTGGTTGTCATGTGAGCAGCCCCGAGCAGCTGCGAGCAGAGGGGGACAAACTGAAGGTCGCTGATTGGTCACTTGCTGACACGCCTACTGAAATGATTGACAGCTCGTCAGCTCACTCTATGAGCAGCCGGTTGCGGTGTTCTTCTGCGGTGTTCTGCTGCGGTGTTTCTACTTTATATGTTATAAAAAGTTCTCTCAGAAATAAAAATAATAACAGGGAGCGCTTTTCCTGCAGCCCACCAGGGAATATAAAGCCTCGCGCACCCAGGTAGGACCTGAATTCATTCATTTCAGTCATGAGTGAACGGAGGAAGAAGCGATTACTTGACTTTAGGCAAAAAAACAAAAGAAAAGGCCCGATCAGCGATAAAGAAGAGGAATTTAATTCATTTGTGTAACATACAAAACAGTCCGACGCCGGGGAAGTTTATGGTCAGACACCGCGCAAGCGTGCGCGGTCGTAAAAAAAAGCTTTGCGCGTTCGTGTCCTGAGGGGCTGCGCGGGGCTACGCTTTTGCCTCAGCGTACGTACGTCGTACAGAGGCGTATACAGAGTACGCTCGGGTATATTTCAGCCTTAAGAGTTAATTTAAAGCTGTTTTATACATGATTCTTTTCAGGATTTAATTTTTTTTGGATTGATTTAACGTATAATTGACATCATGAAAACGTGTAATTGCGACATTCTTGAATACAGGTAGTCCTCTGGTTACGGCGGTCTCGAGTTACGATGTTTCGTGGTTACATCACGCATCTCCCATTAAAAATAAATAAATGATTTTGAAATTTTTATTTTGAAAAGCCGAGTTCCGGTTTTACTTCCGGTTTTGACGGCAGAAGCAGCGAGTACTCAGTGGAAAAATGTAGGGCAGACCTTAATGTTTGGACCGAGGTTTACGAGGCAGACCGGACTGGACCGAGGCAGAGGAGGCTACAGCTGCCCTGTACTCTCTAAAAAAGCTAAGTTTGGTCCTCTGGGACGAGGAGGGACGAGTTATGCTAACAGACCTTACTGTAAACACTCTGGACCGCGCGAAGCAGTGGAAACGTACAGGCAGCCTCAGATCTTGGAGGAGCAACGAGCTAACATGCTAACAGACGGAGGAAGGCTTCACCAGCTCCCAGTCGGAAAATAACTTTTTTTTTCTTCATTATGGCTCCAAATGTATGTGTTTTTTGATAATTATGTAGGGTACTGTGTTAGGATAGGCTAAGTGCTTGGTAAAATACAGTACTGTACGTACATAAGGTGCAGTTTGTAGGTATGTTCCGACTTACGTCGAAATTCGGGTTACGACGCCGCGTAGGAACGGAACTCCGTCGTAAGTCGAAGACTACTTGTATTTCGATGAACCGACATTTCCTTTACTTTTCTCCTCCTACTATCATCACAACTTTCTTTAGCTGTAATATTTCTAAATCAGCTGTTAGTGCACGGGATCGTGGGGATTCACTGACTGCCAAATATTTTCTTGGCATCTGGTTTGCAATTTACTTCAATACTTTTCATTATTGATAAGGTGCTCCCAGATGTTATGATAACCACAACCTTTATGATGTTTTGTGCAGTCTTATAAAATTTTACCAATTTATATACAGTAATTACAATTTGTGGCTCTGATAAAGTTAAACTGTTTTATTACCCCCATTGCATCAATAACCCTAAATTAACATGGACAGCCTGTGCTTCATCACAATATTCAATTATAGATTTAAAATATTTTGACTAACATGGAAGAGTCACTGATGAAGTATTCTGACTTTCTCTCTGCAGGTACATCCGATGCCAGAAGGAGTCGGGTCGCAGCTTTGAAAGAGATAAACTGAAACGTCAGGATATCGAAGCTTGGTAAACTTCACTTTACTCCACTTGGGCTAAAGTTAGTTTTAGGAAGTAAACGCTCTCATTTGTGTCTCATCCTTTATGCACCAAGGCATTTGTATAAGATGGTGGACAGCTGCCGACAGCTGACGGTGTCCCAGAGCAACGGAGACGAAGACACCGCCGGCATGGTGACCATCCTGACAGGCCACGAGGTAGAAGAGCTGTGCTCCCAGTCAGCAGCGATGAAGGTCAGTTTCTCCTTACGTCGTCGTCGTTGTAGAAATCCCTCCACGAAGAATAACCGCTCGATGAACTTTTAGTCAAACTTCTTAGTTTGGTTAAGATTTTTCTCTTCTGTTAAACTCTTTGTTGGAACAACAACTTCCTTGTTAATTGTGTTTACGTCAGTATTTTTCAAATATAATATTTTGTTCCAACAATTTTCAGTCAGGTCATCTGGACAGTTTCTTTTTTTTTTTGTGCTGAAACGTTTCACCTTCCATCCAGAAGGCTTCATCAGTCAAAGAAGCACTCAACACTGATTCTTCCCCCAACAGCTTACTCCAAAGTGGAACAAATCAGTTATGTTGGTGCTAAGATACCATACCATTTTACAGAGCACTTAAAACGGCAACAAAACCAACCAAAGTGCTGTACAAACAAACACACAACAGGCAACATACAAAATGAAGTAAAAAAAAAAGTTGCAGATAATAAATATAACGACCAAACACAGATCATCAGGTGTTGAAAGCTACAGAATAGTAATGGGTCTTTAAACAGGATTTGAAAACCGAGAGGGAGGGGGCCTGTCTGACGAGCAGAGGTAACTCATTCCAAAGTCTTGGTCCTGCTACACCCTGTCACCTCTGCGTTTAAGACGAGTTCCTGGAACTACAAGCCCAAAACCAGAAAAGTTGGCACGTTGTGCAAATCGCAAATAAAAACAGAATACAATGACTTGCAAATCTTTTTCAACCCATATTCAACTGAATAGAATGCAAAGACAATATATTTAATGTTCGAACGGAGAAACTTTATTTTGTTTTGCAAATAACCATTAACTTAGAATTCAATGGCAGCAACACATTGCAAAAAAGTTGGCACAGGGACATATTTACCACTGTGTTACATCGCCTTTCCTTTTAACAACACTCAGTAAACGTTTGGGAACTGAGGAGACCAATTTTTGAAGCTTTTCAGGTGGAATTCTTCCCCATTCTTGCTTGATGTACAGCTTAAGTTGTTCAACAGTCCGGGGTCTCCGTTGTCGTATTTTACGTTTCATAATGCGCCACACATTTTCAATGGGGGACAGGTCTGGACTGCAGGCAGGCCAGGGGAGGACCCGCACTCTTTTGCTACGAAGCCACGCTGTTGTAACACGTGCAGAATGTGGCTTGGCATTGTCTTGCTGAAATAAGCTGGGGCGTCCATGAAAAAGACGTCGCTTGGATGGCAGCATATGTTGCTCCAAAACCTGTATGTACCTTTCAGCATTAATGGTGCCTTCACAGATGTGTAAGTTACCCATGCCTTGGGCACTAATGCACCCCCATACCATCACAGATGCTGGCTTTTGAACTTTGCGCCTATAACAGTCCTGATGGTTCTTTTCCTCTTTGGTCCGTAAGACACGACGTCCACAGTTTCCAAAGACAATTTGAAATGTGGACTCATCAGACCACAGAACACTTTTCCACTTTGCATCAGTCCATCTCAGATGAGCTCGGGCCCAGCAAAGCCGGCGGCGTTTCTGGATCTTGTTGATGAATGGCTTTTGCTTTGCATAGTAGAGCTTTAACTTGCACTTACAGATGTAGCGACGAACTGTAGTTACTGACAGTGGTTTTCTGAAGTATTCCTGAGCCCATGTGGTGATATCTTTTACACACTGATGTCGGTTTTTGATGCAGTACCGCCTGAGGGATCGAAGGTCACGGGCATTCAATGTTGGTTTTCGGCCTTGCCCCTTACGTGTAGTGATTTCTCCAGATTCTCTGAACCTTTTGATGATATTACGGACCGTAGATGGTGAAATTCCTAAATTCCTTGCAATAGCTCGTTGAGAAAAGTTGTTCTTGAACTGTTCGACAATTTGCCCACGCATTTGTTCACAGAGTGGTGACCCTCGCCCCATCCTTCTATGTGGATGACTGAGCATGTCAAGGAAGCTGCTTTTATACCCAATCATGGCACCCACCTGTTCCCAATTTGCATGTTCACCTGTGGGATATTCCAAATAAGTGTTTGATGAGCATTCCTCAAATTTCTCTGTCTTCTTTGTCACTTGTGCCAGCTTTTTTGAAACATGTTGCAGGCATCAAATTCCAAATGAGCTAATAATTGCAAAAAATAACAAAGTTTACCAGTTCGAACGTTAAGTATGTGGTCTTTGCAGTGTGTTCAATTGAATATAGGTTGAAAAAGATTTGCAAGTCATTGTATTCTGTTTTTATTTGCGATTTCCACAACGTGCCAACTTTTCTGGTTTTGGGCTTGTATTAGAAGTAACTGGTCCGCTGACCTCAGAGCACTTGGTGGGACATACAGCTGTAGCAAATCAGAGAGATAGACGGGGGTAAGACTGTTCAGCGATTTGTAGACATACAAGATAATTTTGAACTGGATTCCAAGATGAACCAGTAGCCAGTGCAGGGAGGCCAAGACTGGTGTAATGTGCTCTCTTTTGCCTGTACTGGTTAAAAATTGGGCTGCTGCGTTCTGGACCAGTTGTAGTCATAATAATAATAATAATAATAATAATAATGAATTCAATTTATAATGCACTTTTCATTAATAAAAATCTCAAAGTGCTACAAAGTGTAACAAAGCAATGGTCATGCAATGGTCTGACTGATACCAAACAGGAGTGAATTGCAGTAATCAAGCCTAGATGTAATAAATGTGTGTATTACTGTCTCCAGGTTATTTTTGGATAATATGGGCTTCAGCTTAGTCGCCTCAGCTGGAAAAAACAGGATTTAACGATCATGTTTACATGACTGTTGAGTTTCATGGAAGGATTGTGACTTTTTGTTTTTCTGACGGGTAGAGCAGAAAGTCGGTGCAGTGGTTGATGATTGTGTTGTTTGGAGGGAACAACATGGCTTCAGACTTCTTTTCATTGAAACTTAAGAAATTTAAAGCCATCCAGTCCCTGGTGTCAGCCAGGCAGTCGAGCAGAGGTTGAACAGAGCATGTACCATTGTGTCTTAGGGGGAAGTAAATTTGACAGTCATCGGCGTAGAAATGGAAAGGTATGTTGTGTTTCCAGAAAATAGCACCATGTGTAGCAGGTACAGTATAAAGAGAATAGTAGAGGACCCAGGATGGACCCCTGCAGAACCCCCCATTTAAGTGCTGCCGCTGCAGAACTACGGTAAAATCTTTGATGGAACCTCAAAAGGATCTCTCAGAGCGGTAGGATCTGAACCAATTGAGAGCTGACCCTGTGATGCCCACCCACTGCTCCAACCTATCAATGAGGATCTCATGGTCAATGGTGTCAAAAGCAGATGTGAGGTCCAATAAGACAAGCAGCACATAATCACCAGTGTCTGTGGATAAGATGATGTCATTGGTTATGGTCTCTTTGGCACGCCCCCTCCTCCAGTGCTGGCCCTCTCCCTTGTCGACAGTCATGTCAAACTGGTTCAAAACCAACAAAGTCCATGCTCAATAATCCAGGTGTACAATCCAACAATTTTTTTATTAATAATAATTTTACTAATCATTAAAAAAATTAATAAACGGTCCATATGGCCTGACTAAAAATTGTTGGATTGTATACCGGTACCTGGATTATTGAGCATGGACTTTTATGGCCTATTTTTGTTTGTTTTATTTTTTGCCGCAACGTTTTGTAGGTATCGTCTTTTGCAACAATCGCAACTGAACTGGCTTTTTTTTTTATGCAGAAATATACTAGTTACAAAACTTAACTATCAAATTATCAAATGATGCAGTTTGAAGGTGTTTACGTCAGTATTTTTTCAAATATAATATGCAATTCTAAAATGTGGGTATGCACTTGATGTAAACAAAGCTCCGCTAAATCTTAAACTCACATGGAAGCACATTAGACTGACCGTAGTCGTATCAGAAACAAATATGGTGGAGTCAGACAAATTATGACTTTCAAGCTGTTTAGGTAGAAATATGAGTGAATCTGCTGCTACAGAAACGAGAATTAAAGGAGCTGTATGTAACTTTTCTAACAATATATTAACATATTTCTTCACTCTGTCACTACCTCCTGACATACTGATTACAGACAAGTAATCTCTGAAAAAAACTATTGTCCCCTTGCTTCTCTAAAAGCATTTCTAAAAAGCCACAGTGACCCGCCGTTAACCAGCCAATAAAAACAGAGCTTGAATTTGAATCAGCCAATAAAAACAGAGCTTGAATTTGAATCAGCCAATAAAAACAGAGCTTGAATTTGAATTTCAGCAGAGCAAGGGGTAACAGAGCCATATATGGCTCTGAGGGGGAGGGACCAGAAACGTGTCTGTTCAAAATTTTCCTAAGTTCCAGCGTGTTCCAGAAATTACATACTGAACCTTTAAAGGATTTACTGTTGTAGATTGAGAAACGTAATATAAAGTGATTTCAATGATCGTTTCACTTTCAATGTGCACCGATAAATTGACCCCCGATTTCCTTTATTTTGGGAAATCGGCCAATACTTGCATGAGAAACCGATTTTACCGAATTTTTTTCATTTTATTTTTAACAACAATCGTCTAAACTTCATTTATATTTCAGAGCACTACCTCATGGCCAGTTAAAACAAGTTTGTGTTGTTTCTAGGATATTGTTCAAGGGTCTGTTTTTCAATAAAATAATATTGGAAAATTGAAGGTGCATTGTGACTTTCAATTTTCGGTGTTGCTCATAAAACAAAATCAGTACCGGCCAAAATCGGAATCGGCAGGTCAGAATTTTTAGAAATCTGTGATCGGCCAGAAAACTGCAATCGTGCACCCCCTACAAGTAATGTACTAATATGCTAGCCTAAAAATAAGATTAGGAATATTGGGTTAAAAAATGTTAAAGCCTTAATTGTTAGATTTTCCCCACTGTGGTGTTTCTTGGCTAAAAAGTTGCAGCTAGTTACGGTAGTTTCTCTCTTCCAGTTGGCGATCCAGGCCGTGGGCTCGGCGGGCATGGAGCTGAAGAACATCGTGGACTTTTACCGCCAGTGGAAGGAGATGGGCTGAGAGATCAACGGGGGGCAGCCGTCGACGCTGCGAGCAGCCGATCGATCACAACACTCGCTCCCTCTTATCTCTCCCACTCTTTTGCTCGGTGTGTATCTGCGTCTCCAAAGGCAACAAAACTCAAAAGAAGGCAGGATGGTGGGAGTTAAAGCTCAGAGGGCAGAACAAGAAAATACAGCGGAGTATTAAATATTTATCAAATAAAATTCAAAAGAAGCGCGGGCAAAACGACGCCAACAAGAAGCGGCAGCTCTCCCACCTCTCAGTTTCTAAACCCAACGAGTGACCCCTGGTGGTCGGGGGAGGCGGCGGTGGGATGATGCTACGCAAATTAAGTGCCCCTGGTTCATTTCTAACCAGGAACACACTGTAAATGTTAGCAAACTTATGTGTGGAGAGGAACTGCACACACCAACAGATGAATCCATATAGATATTTAGAGCAGTGGTTTGGATTTTCATTCACTCCTTCCTTCAGTCTTCTTTT
>JBBPBX010003565.1:36330-60398 GCA_038048925.1 Garcialebias charrua
AGGAAGGAAGGAAGGAAGGAAGGAAGGAAGGAAGGAAGGAAGGAAGGAAGGAAGGAAGGAAGGAAGGAAGGAAGGAAGGAAGGAAGGAAGGAAGGAAGGAAGACCATCAGTCCACCAAATCCTCTAGACCAGGGCTATTCATCTGGCGGCCCAGGGGCCAAATCAGACCCAGGGATGAGCTCAGTTCGGCCCACCAACACGTTCATTTCAAATAAAACTTTAAACATAAAACAAACTTACTTAATGACTATCGTTGGATGTCTGTCCCCTGAGCTCTTGGCTTTCAGTAACTGTGGCCCCCTGAATCATTTTGCTGAATAGCCCTGATCTAGATCAGGTAACTGGATTCCTGTTGAAACAGATGTTTTTATGTATTATACATTTTATTTTTCAACTCATCTCGTGCACATTGCCGGTCTGTTTTGAGCTTTGCTTTTGCTGAACTGGATATTTGCAAAGTGTGTTTTCGACCTCACATGTTGGACATCGACCTGCATCCATGAAGGAGGTGCTTTATCTCCTGTAGGCTCAGCAGCCGTGTCACAAACATTGTGACAACAGAACACTACCTAACAAATCAAAAGTGGAAGGATAGAGGGAAAAAGAAATTGCACTTGGATAGAATGCATACGTTTATAAGTAAAGGATAAACATTTGTTTTTTGGAGGGTTTCAATTGGTTGATCTTTGCCAAAGGGAACTCTAAAATATGATAAAGTGAATGTGAGTTCACAAGAGCCTTTGGAACTTTGCAACTTTTCTTTTGAATGAAAGACAAAATGACAGGAAACTGTTTTGTAAAGTGTCTATGTTGCAGCACGGTGGCTCAGTTGGTAAAGCTGCTGCCTCTCAGCGAGAAGGTCGCTGGTTCAAATCCCAGCCGGGGGCCAGTGACTGCCGTGAAATGTCCACCAGTGGGGGCTATTTCACCAAAATAAAAAAAATATTCCCAAGTTCAAACAGTTTTTTTTTAAATCAAATGCAGATTAATACAAGGTCAAAAGAACAATTAAATGCTCAGGATGAGAAGAGCCAATTTGACTCACTAAAACAACAAAGAACAAAAAAAATATATATATATATACATATATGTATATAAATAAATTATATATAATTTGTAGAAACGAAAATAAGTGAGATTAAAACTTTTCTGCATTGCTACTTGCAAGAGGCTTTGTTTTCCTTCTCCAGATCAATGCAGTGTTAAGAAATAGTAAAACACCACAAGTGACATTTAGTGTATAAAATTATTAATGTTTGATCATTTTTTTATGAGCAAATTAAAATAAATGTAGCCATCAGAGTCCAATGCTGTGCACCTAACTCCACAAACAAAGAAAAAAAGAAAAACTCACCAGTTGCCACTTTTAGAATAAACAGTCAGCTGAAGGCTTTTATCACAAACAGACATCTAAAATTTGAGAGGCATATCAGTCAGAAATGCAAATAGACATTAGATAAAAGGGCTTTCAATGATTTAAAACTTACCTGAGCAAGCCTGCTTGAGTCACTGACCACACGGCTAATTTTCCAGCCAATTTTTTTTAAAAATAATAATAATTAAATCAATAAACTGGCGGAAACACGCGATCGGTAGGTGGAGCACACGTTGGACGTTTCCAGGGCGGTGAAAACTGCGCCCAGCATCTTCCCATTGTTTTGCAACGTCGTGGAATAACTGCGCATGCGCCATTTATAATGAGAGTCTATGGATAAGCTCCCTGCGCCCCCAAAACAGGAAATGCATCACCAATCAGAAAACGTTTTTGAAGCAAACAATATAATAATAATAATAATAATAATTAATTCAATTTATAACGCACTTTTCATTACTGAAAATCTCAAAGTGCTACACATATATTGAATGCTACACACATTCATAAACCGGTGGCGGCAGACTACCATGCAAGGTGCTTTCCAGTCCTACCGGGAGCAACTCAGGGTTAAGTGTCTTGCCCAAGGACACAACGACACATGGTGCGGGTCCCGGGAGTCGAACCGCCAACTTTCCAATCGGGAGATGACTGCCATTACCACTACACCACGGCCGCTCACAATATATAACTCATCATTACTCATAAAATATTTATCCTACACAACTAAAAACATAAATGCATGTATTTCGAAATATTTTTATTTTATTGTTTCATTTTTATTAAATGTTTTTAAAAGTCTTCAATGTAAAATGGTCCAGAAGTTCCAGAGGGGCTGCGCCCTAGCGCCCCCCTATTGGCCGGCCGCCCCTGCCGGGGGCCTTTCTAGGTGGAGTTTGCATGTTCAGTCCATGCTGCGTGGGTTTTCACTGGGTACTCTGGTTGTGAACAGAACTCCTGTGAAGGACTGGAGACCTGTCCAGGGTGTCCCCCGCCTCTCACACAGTGATGGCTGTGAACCGTGCGACCTGAAAAGGAAGAAGCGGGCAAAGATGATGGATGGTTGAAGTATCCACGTTCAGTGTGGATACAGTCTGAGGAACAAACATACAAATTGGGGCTCTTTAATGCGTGAGCAATAAAATAAATTAATTCCTGTGTAATTAGTCTCAACAGACATACATCTGCATTTTTATTTCTATTTTCTTTTTCAGAATGCATTTGGTAGCTATAGTTTAACATATGTTTAAAAAAAATATATAGCAGCTCTTTTATGAGGAAAAATATATCTGTCATGTGGTGTAGGTGCTTATGCCTAAACCAAATGAAGCACAGTGTTGAACTAAAATGTGACAAAACATTTTCTTCATCCATTAGCACTCCATTACCAAAGAAATGCCATTGCATTTTAATGTGCTTCTGCTCTTTGCACTTTAATGCACCGCGGCTGTGCAGACGGATCTGTGTCTGAATAATTCGGGGCACTTTCATTATGAAAACAACACTTTACTCCAGTGACAAAATGATGTTGACCTTTGTGGAATCGAACACTCACAAACTGCGTCTCATTGTTCAAAGATAATAGCCGGGCAGCATCCCTTGTAAGGCAGATGATGTTGCTGGCAATGAGTACCAGCTTCATGACTGGGTGGGTGTTGGACCTGCGGTGACTCATTCCTCATCGGCTTCCAGGAGGCCTGGGCGACAGGCTTCTGTTTAAGCGTCGGATAAAAAGTGTTTCGTGTTGTTGGTCTTTTTTTTCCCCCTCCTAAATAAATGACTGAGCAAAATCCTTCTTGTGTATGTGCAACACCTTCCTGAGGTTTACTCAGCGCGGCGTGCAGAGGACGAAGAGGAAGTGCATGTTCTGGAGCGAGAGAGGAAAACAGCTAGAGAGTGAAAAGCAGGGAAGACGGCGGGCAGCCACCCTAAAGGAGCTTTGCTCATTCCCCAGGGAAATTGCATCACATATTGATCGGTGCTCCCTCAATCTAATGGACACAGAGAAGGAATTGCTGGTGGCAATTGGGAAATAGGTTTGAGAATAACAAGGAGTCATTAAGGCATAAAACCCAGGTTAGTCACCCGAGGACCTTTCACCTGCCTTCACACGTGCGTCTCAGAGCAGACTGCGACAACAATGTGCCGATATTACCCAAGCACCAGGTTCACAGCCTCAGACGAGCATTTGTCTCCATTACGGCCCTTACACTGGCAAATAAACAGAGGAGACAGGCGATCATTCTGCATTACATTCATGACTACAGCACTTTGCATTTTCTATCAGCGTAACAGACTCCCTGGGCCATCGCACAATCCTCACGTTCATTTTTTTTTACTGCCTCGAGCACATCCTGCAACTCTGTGTGCACAGATGGAACATTTACCATGAAGGGATTTCCACCACCGCTGGAACATTTATGCCCCTTTTTCTCGGAGGCAAAAACAGCGAGATCAAAACGAGGTCTGGATCCTAACCCAGATCTGTCATGCCATGAGTGCCGTGCTGGTTCAGAACAAACAAACGCACATCCCTCTGTGAGAGGCTGCACCTCCTCTGTCAACCCTTTATTGACTGACGTGTCCTGAAGGTGGCAGCGGCCACATTTTAACCCATTGTTGCTCTATTTAAACCCACCTCAAACAACCAGGTTTTCCACTCTGAGCAAAAAGCAAAACTGAACGCTGGAGCACGACAAAAGGAAAGAAGGAATCTGTGATTATCATTGAAGGAGAAAGAAGTGGGGATCAGCCGTGCAGTGGTTTTAGCCTGTGGATCTCACAGCTGGATGGGATGCAGAATGCTAGAGCTGCACAAAAGGTAGAATGTGCACTTGCTGTCCAGTCTTCGGCTCTTATTCTCCACCTAAAGACGCAAAACTAATTATTTTAACAGTACAGGTAGTCCCTGACTTATGAGCGCATCGACATACGAGGTTCCGGACTTACGAGCTGACTAACAAACAGTAAAGTTGTACAGAACATACAGAAAATACAGCACTGGTATGTGTTTTTAGATGAAAGTGTGTTAGCTAACCGTTTGTAAACAAGTTTCTGAGCATGTTTATGAACTAGTATGTACGTTTGTGTTGAAAAACGAGTGTTCGTAGTAGAGCTAGCATAAATTTTCTGACTTACGATCGAAAATCCGGACTTACGAGCGGCACGTGTTTCGTGTTCCGACATACGAGATTTTGTGTTACGAGCACCTCGTAGTAACGGAACTCGCTCGTAAGTCGGGGACTACCTATATATATATATATATATTTTTTTTTATTATTTTTACAAAAAACAATACAAAACAATCCCATAAATGATAACGTACAAAATATTTTAAAAAAGGAAAGGTGGCAGAAAGAAGAAAAAATCTTATTATATCTGTTTTTTTTTTCAAACAATCAGTTCAAACAATAATAATCTTCCAGTAACAGAACAAAATGAATAACTTTTTCTAATTTTCTAACTAATACAATACTGTACACATTACGCTACTTCATAT
The DNA here is from genome assembly GCA_038048925.1 of Garcialebias charrua. Classification (NCBI taxonomy): domain Eukaryota; kingdom Metazoa; phylum Chordata; class Actinopteri; order Cyprinodontiformes; family Rivulidae; genus Garcialebias; species Garcialebias charrua. Next base: position 41,202 of record JBBPBX010003565.1, read on the forward strand.
ATATTTTTTTAACAATTAAGTTTTGATCATTTTCTTAAATGTACACATTGACTTGGCATTTTTAACGTCATTCTCCAAACCATTCCATAATCCAAAGGATTGAGTAGACCGTCCCTTCAAACTATTTCTGAATTTTGGTTTTACAAATATGTCTGTCCCCTTAAGATTATAACAACTTTGTCTTTTAACTAAATGCATTTGGATATTTAAAGGTAAAGCGTTATTCTGAGCCCTATACATAACTGATAAAACATTATAATCTACCAAATCATGGAACTTCAATACACAAAAGGTACAATATGCACTTGCTGTCCAGTCGTCGGCTCTTATTCTCCACCTAAAGACGCAAAACTAATTATTTCAACAGTATATTTTCAAACCTAATTACAGTCCGTTAGCTGAAAACGCACAACCAAAGCGCTGCACAATTTCAATTTAATTTTAATCAATTTTATGGATCTTTTCATCTAATAACTAACAATCTGCGCTGCAATTCCAACGTCGCTCCATTATTCTTATAGGCGCGCAGACAATTTCACACATATCAGGCACTTATGTGCGTGTAAATTATTGATCGCCTCTCAACCTTTAAAAAAAAGAAAAGAAAAGCATCGACTTTGTGCATGTAAATAAGGTGCTCCACTCTGCTGAGGTGTTTCCAGCATCAGACGGGTTGTGATTTTGATTTGGTGCCATTTGGATATTAAGTGCAGTGGAGGCTGAGTGCTATTACAGCCCGGGAAAGGCAGCACATCAATCTCTGTCAGACAGGAGAAGCAGGCGAGGAGCTGTGGTAGCTAACGGCAGCATGTAGCAACTAAAACCTTCTGAGCGGAGCAGAACTGAGCTTTGTTAAACAAACTGGATCCAGGTGAGGCCATCGAGTCTCATTTTGGCTCTGCAAAAAGAAACTAATTCAGTACAGGTAGTCCCCGACTTACGAGCGAGTTCCGTTCCTGCGACTGTCTCGTAACACGAAATCTCGTACGTCTGAACCCGAAACACGTGTTGCTCGTAAGTCCGGATTTTCGGCCGTGAGTCGGAAAATTTATGCTAGCGCTACTACGAACACACGTTTTTCATCACAAACGTTCATACTAGTTCATAAACATGCTCAGAAACTTGTTTCCAAACGGTTAGCTAACACACTTTCATCTAAAAACACATAAAAGTGCTGTATTTTTTGTATGATCTTTACAAATTTACTGCTCGTTTGCCAGCTCGTAAGTCCGGAACCTCGTAAGTAAGAGCGCTCGTAAGTCGGGCACTACCTGTACTTCATCTGTGGACTTGGACAAACAACATACAGGTGGTCCCCGACTTACAAACGAGTTCCGTTCCTACGCACCGTTCGTAACACGAAATTAACGTAAGTCGGAACGTATTACACGTGGCATTCGTAAAACCGGATTTTCGCCGTAAGAAAATGTAAGCTAACGCTGCGCCGCACACCCGTTTATCGACATGAGACCAAACAAGCGTACATACTGGTCCATAAACATGCACAGAACTTTATTTACAAACAGTTAGCTAACACATTATACAACACATTCATCTAAACACATACCTTTCTCTGCCGTAAAGCCGCATCTACGCCGTAACTCGATGCAACGCTTTTCAATGGAGCTCGTTCGTAAAGTCGGAACGTCGTAAGTCGAGGCTGCCGTAAGTCGGGGACCACCTGTATAATATGCTGGACACAGATTCAGCTCACAGCACTGTGCGATCCTGTATTCTTTAGTATTCTTCTGTATTCATGATTCTCAGCATTACAGATATTTACTCAAACATCTCCTTTACACGTTTACAACTCTTGTCTCACTGTTGGGTAGCGCAGGCATGCATGTGAAGTGAAAATGTGCACATTTCCTACAGCTCTACAGTGCTGTTACGCTCCTCTTGCAGAGCCGCTTTTGGCTTTGAGGTGCCTCTCACGGGATGCTCCCCCTAAAAAGTTGCCTGATGAGCCACCGTTCTCACAGGAGGGATGAGGCGGCGGGGTGTAGGATGGCGAGAAAGAGACAGAAAGAAAGCAAAAGCGCTCATTATTTCTCTCTAATTGCCCACGAGCGACCCTCCCGATCCCCCTCCCTTCCCCTCTTCTGCAACCAGGTACAGTGCCTCATTACAGGCAGCCTCCTCAGCTTTCCCAGGAGAAACCCATGAAAAGGCCATGAAAGGCCTCGTCTGACAGGGGCCAGCCAAACCGGACCAATTAACAGTGTTTTTCTCAGCTCTGACTCGCCACACTGCATTTTGCAACTCATCTGCAGTGCGAGACTTGCAGATGTCCAAGGTTAGGTTGGGATGGCTTGCTCTCAAAGTCCAAGGGCTAAAGTTGAATCGGTGTCAGACTGATGCGCACCAGTTTACCTGGCGCAGAAATAAAATCTGTCACTTCCCTGTAGCCTGAAATGCACCTTCTCAAAAAGTCCACCCAATGTCATGGCGACTCGGACCATAACAACCGTGACCTGTTTACTTTAACCTGGCGTGCTGCTTTGTTGAAACACATGGAGCGCAACTGCAAAATGCAACGCGCTGTAATTGGATCCGGTTTGCTCATAATGCAAATGCAACAACTGGGTTTTTACCCTGCAGCTGTTTTCTCCATTTTAAATGCCAGTCAATGCAAAAGTCTCAGTTCAACACATGCAAATGCCGTCTCCTCCAGCCAGGATGTTCAGGATTCAAACTACAAACCCACACAGACACTTATGCTGGCTGCACAAACTGAAAATGCTCACACGTGCAGGTGCTGTCACTCTTCCCTTTTGCAGAGACCAACTCTAAAAGGATTTTGTAGCATTTGGATCAGCTTTGATGGGGAAAAGTGACTTAATTAAAGTTGAATATGACGTTGTTCTGCAGGTCAAGGGTGAGGTTCTGCCTCAAGTGGAAGAGTTCAAGTATCTCAGGGTTTTGTTCATGAGTGAGGGAAGAATGGAGCGTGAGATTGACAGATGGATTGGTGCAGCGTCTGCAGTACTGTGGACTCTGTGCTGGTCCATTGTGGTGAAAAAGGAGCTGAGCTGTAAGGCAAAGCTCTCTGTTTACTGGTTGGTCTACGTTCCTACCCTCACCTCTGGTCTTGAACTCTGGGTAGAGACTGAAAGAATGAGATTGTGGATACAGGAGGTTGAAATGAATTTCCTCCACAGGGGAGCTGGACTCTCCCTTAGAGACAGGGTGAGATGTTCAGTTATCAGGAGAGACTCAGAGTAGAAGCACTGCTCCTCCTTATTGAGAGGAGCCAGTTGACTTGCTTTGGGCATCTGGTATGGATGCTTTCTGGGTGCCTCTCTAGGGAGGTGCTTCCAACATGTCCAACTGGGAGGAGACCCGGGACACGCTGGAAAGTACGTCTCTCAGTTGGTTTGTTGGAGTCCTCCCAGAAGAGCTGGCTGTGAAGAGGTTTTTTTTTTTTTTTCAAATCTTTATTTATAACTTTACATCAAATACAACACTTCAAGATATACACATATGAACATAGAACATGTAAAAAAAATATGAAAATACTGTAAGGAAATAAACAATAATAAAATATAATACAGAAATAAATAAATGAAAAACCCAAAGGGGCATATTGTATTTATAACATAAAGAACCAGGGCATATGTTACACATCAAATGTTTTCAAAAAAGATGACAACTTCGAAGCATTTTTTGACTTCACCAAACACAAAGATTTATAAAACAAATTTAACTCATTCTTCCACTGTGTGAAGTTAGGGACGGTTTTAACGAAGCAACATTTGTGTATAAAATGTTTGGATAACAGCAGAACATTATTTATTATTTAAAATTAGTTAAATGTATCCCATGAACCCAGATAAACTGGTGAAGATTTTGCCAAAAGGATTGTACAAAATCACATGAACAAATGAGCCAAATCCTCAGTTACTTTCTCACAGAACATACATTTATCCACATCCATTTTAAACATGTGTCTCAGAAAGTCATTGGTTGGATACATTTTGTTTATCATTTTGAATTGTACTTCTTTGATTTTGGATGAGAGGCTGTGAAGAGAGATGTCTGGACCTCCCTGCTCAAGATGCTGCCCACAAGACCTGACTTCAGAACAAGAGGAAGATGATGGATGGATGGATGGATGGAAGGATACATGGATGCATGGATGGATGGATGGATGGATGGATGGATGGATGGATGGATGGATGGATGGATGGATGGATGATGGACGGATGGATGGATGGACAAAGTTAATTATGATTTTCAATTTCCTGTTCAAGACCAAAAAGACTGTTAGTTCTGCATCGGTGCTAAAACTGCAACGAGTCATTGAAAATTCCAAACGCAAATGTTTTCTGGAGACCTGGCACTGTTGCACCATAAAGGCTAAAAGTTTTGACTCTCTTTCTCCTGGTGCCAGTCTAAATCAATGTGTGTATGTGTGTGTGTGAATAAATGACCCAGTCAAGGTGAGCTCCCATGTCAAGCCAGGAGCATCAAAAGACAAACCACGCAACCTTGCCAGAGGGCCTGCTTTCCTTTTCACCTGGAGAGCTGCGGTTGTTACTCTCCAAGGCTCGATGCGTTCAAGCCCATCCTGATCTTTTGTAATGACTGGTCAAAAAAAAAAAGTTCAGACAACCTCCTGTCTAGTGGCATGAAAGACATAACTTTCAAAGACAGCTCTTCTTCCTCCTCAGGTTTTAAAAAGAAGCGGGCGTCGTCTTCAAGGTCACGTCAGTTTCCGCTCGAGCGACTCAAAGCAAAAAATCAGCCGAAGGTAAACAGCGCTGGCTGATAGAGCGGAGGACGATGATGGGGCCCGTGACAACGATACCACTCAGCAAGGCGGTCTGTGACGGTTGCAGCGACCGTGTTTGGGCACGGGCGGAAAGAGAATGAGACAAAGAGGAAGGGTTATGAGAGGTTGGGCTGGATGGAACAGGGTACTGATTGGTTTACCGTCTCATGGGAGGCCATGTTTGCCTGCAGGGAAAGGTCACAGGAGGGAATAGGAGTAACGAGGTGTGAAGGGAAGACACTGTCCTCGGTTCCTGGGCCCCTTGGAGACAGCAATAGCAAGGTGTTAATGCAGATGCTCTGCAGATTCCCAGGTTCTGTTTATTACGAGCGAAGCCAACCAGAGTCTTAGCATCAGTCAATACAGCTGAGAACATGCTAATCACAAACCTCCCAGGGCCACGCGGGGATGAAAAGGAGACGTGGAGAAGCTGGGCTGTTGATTCCATCATGAACACAATGATCCACCAAGTAACACGAGCAACTGCCGTGCATCGTTTCTAAACTTATTTTATTTATTCAATGCAGTATTTTTTGGTTTATTTACTGAGATCAACGTGTGAGGCTCAGCTGACATTTGGCTTCCACTACGATGTAGTGGATGGTTATATTTATTATATTTAAAGTTTATTTTTCCCACTGAATTAAATCCTTGTAATGGAAAGGATGCTGACTATTTTTCTGCCATTGTGAGAGGTTTATAACAGGCCTGCAGGTCTAAGAGGATTCATCGCAAAATATGTGAAGCCACTGGCTCTGTGCAGAACTGCTTTCAAGATTGACAAATGCTTTTAATGTAACATTGATTAACTGAACGTTTTTGAGTCAATAACGTAAAAAATACGTACTTACACTATCCTCTTTAAATCTAAACAAGCACTGTAGTAAGGAAACTAAGGCAGCAACTTAAATTGAGTATTTATGTAAATGCTTATGAAGTATTCACACTATTACACACTGAACAGGATCACACTGTGATCCTGTTTATATTTATTATTCCGGGTTCTTTAAACTATTCTGTACGTTTTTCAGCATCTTTCTTGTTCCACAATTTTTTGTGGCTATTTCAACAAGTCATAAATAAAAACGTTCAGCTCTTTCATGATAATTCTGCTATGACTTTTGGTATTGGTGCAACTTTAGCTTTTTGAAATATTCAGCCTTTTCTGCCATTTTTCAGTCAAAGTCAAAGTCAAAGTCAGCTTTATTGTCAGATCTGCAATATGTACTGTACAGGACATACACAGGACCGAAATTGCGTTTCTCTCAGTCCCTCGGTGCAACAGTAAACATCTAAACATTGAAACACTGAAACATATAATAATAGACATAAGCATAAAATAGTAAAACTAACACTGTCCTGAGTTTTTGCATAGTGGTATAAGAGTATGAAAATTTACACCAACTCTAAAACTAAAACTAAAACATTAAACATTTAATGAACATAATACTGTCCTGAGTTTTTGCATACTAGTATAAAAAAAGAGTATAAAAAGTATAACTAAAATAAACTAAAGGTTTCTAGCATTGACATTTGCAAAGTGGCAAAGCAGCGTATGAGTTAATGTGCACAGTATATGTATGAGGTAGTAGTTGATGTTGTTATAGAGGCAAAAAGTGGCATATGCAGTAAGGCACATTGGGCATCCCTGAATAAGACCGTTCAGAGCACACTGTATATGTATCAGCAGTGGTGTAGATATTAGAGTAGTGTACTGTAAATGTAAACAGTAGTAATTAAATGTAAGCAGTAGTAATAAAAGTAAACAGTATTAATAAATGTAAACAGAGAATGTAAACAGTATTATGACTATAGGCAGTGATGTAATACAAACATTAGTGCAAGTATGAGAAGTAGTGCAAACTGTATGAGCACATGACCGAGAGTTTAGTGAATAACCCGTTTGATGACACAGAGTCCAGTGTTAAAATCTTTGTGTTGTGTGGTAATGTGTGAGAAAGTTTTAGTGTTAAGGCAGTTCAAATGGGAGGGGGGCAGAGCAGGCAGAGTGTTTAGCATCCTGACTGCCTGATGAACAGAGCTGTCTCTCAGTCTGCTGGTTCGAGCCTGGAGACTCCTCAGTCTCCTCCCTGATGGCAGCAGTCTGAAGCAGCTGTGTAGTGGGTGTGTGGGATCACCTGCCATGCAGTGGGCTTTCCGAGTGAGGCGTTTGCTGTGTAAGTCCTGCAGTGAGGGCAAGGAGGTGCCCACGATCTTCTCAGCTGCTCTCACAATGCGCTGGAGGCTCTTGCGGCAGGATGCAGTACATGCACCAAACCACACAGTGATGCAGCTGGTCAGGACACTTTCTATGGCACCTCTGTAGAAGGTGCTCATGATGGGGGTTGAAGCTCCAGCCCTTTTCAGCTTGCGGAGAAAGTAGAGACGCTGGTGAGCCTTCTTTGCCAGTGATGCAGTGTTCCTGCTCCAGGACAGGTCCTCTGAGACATGCACTCCCAGGAACTTGGTGCTGTCTACTCTCTCCACTGCGGTGCTGTTGATGGTCAGAGGGGCATGTTGGGCATCCCTCTTCCTGAAGTCCACAACAATCTCCTTTGTCTTCTCCACGTTGAGAGTGAGATTGTTGTGTCCGCACCACAAGGCCAGGCGGCTCACCTCGTTCCTGTAGTCCGTCTCATCGTTGTTGCTGATGAGACCCACCACTGTTGTGTCGTCCGCAAACTTGATGAAGTGGTTGGAGCTGTATGATGGTGTGCAGTCGTGTGTTAGCAGGGTGAATAGAAGGGGGCTCAGCACACATCCTTGTGGGGCCCCTGTGTTCAATGTGATGGTGCTAGATGTGTTACTCCCGACCCGCACTGTCTGTGGTCTCCCGGTCAGGAAGTCTAGCAGCCAAAGATAATTCTCCTCAAAGATAATTAATTTAGCTCATTTTCCATCCTTCACATCTTTAGATGTGTTTACAACCTTTCACTGCTCCTTTCACATTTTGTTCTGCTTCATCTTCCTGCTGCAAATGTATACTTTTTTTCAGCAACATTTAGCTCATTTCAGCTGTTTTGTGCTCCTTTCAGATTATTTATGCAAGTTTCAAGTATTTCTGTCATTTCAGCTACTGTTTAGCGGATGTTGTGCCCTTTCCAGCTAATTCCACATTTTTTGCAGTAATTTCAACCCTTTTCAGCCTAATTCAGCAAAAATGTGCTCTCTCCACCTCCTTCTGACAATTTGAGCTTCTTTCTGCCTTTTTAGCTATTATTTAGCAGTTTTTTTAATTTCAGCTTTTTAAAGCAAACTAACTAATTATTTTTGCTCATTACTGTATCTCCTTCAAACCAAATTCATATGTGTTATTTTTGCTTTCTTCTGCTAACTTAGGCTTGTTCTTCATTTCAGCTACATTTCAGCATTTTTCTCTCTAAGACAGCTCATTTTGTAAATTAATTAAAATGATAAATAAAATAACATTTAACATTTAATTGTCAAAATATGTCCCTGTCAAAAGTGACCAAAATTCATTTTGAAATGTCAAATTTGAAAATTAAAATAAATGAGCAGAAATGCTTTTTCATTTCAAAGTCAAAGCTGCATTTTTTTAACTCTTAAATGAAATTGCTAATAGATCATTCAAACGGTGTTTTCATTTTCATCTCAACGCTGCTCATTGTGTGACACAACAACAGAGAAAACTAAGAGGAAACTGCTTTTTTGTTTTCACGCCATGCCCCCGCAAAAAGTGTTCCATAAATCAAATAGAATTAGCAATACCAAGCGGCGCAGGAGAGTGACGTCAGTGGCAGCTCTTCCCCACATGCAGCCAGGTCCTACTCTGTGAGGCAGCAGAAGAAAATGAAAATGCAGTTTGAATTATTTATTTTAAAATTGTATTTATGAGTCAAAACATGCAGCTTTATTTTGAAAATGAAAAGCATTTCTATTAATCTAATAATTCTCATTCAGGTTATCTGAAACTGTCCAGATGGCCTGAATGAGAATTACTGGATTTGATACCTGGATGATTGAGCATGAACTTTGTATTCATTTCTATTTATCCATTTTAATTTGAAAATTGAGACACATACACATATCCATGTGACCCAAAAAAGAAGGAGGTAAAAGATGATGTATGTATGTATGTATGTATGTATGTATGTATGTATGTATGTATGTATGTATGTATGTATGTATGTATGTATGTATGTATGTATGTATGTATGGATGGATGGATGGATGGATGGATGGATGGATGGATGGATGGATGCAATCATGCAGTACCATTATTGGCCACTAGTGGTTCCCCAAAACCTATCAAGGTCTCAAAGCAGTGTCATGTGACTTCCTTCTCCTTAAAAAAAAGTCACACACCTCTTTCTGGAAACAAACAAATTGTGTAAAATTGCTTGTGACAAACACAACATTAACAGTGTTGTGCTGCATTGTGCACTGCAAATGTTTAAAAACCTACAACCGTTCACTTTTGTTTCCTTCTGCTCAGGGGAGAGAGCATAAAGAGCAGCTTTGTGTTTTAAATAGTAAACTGTAGGAGCCAGGTGATGTCATCACGGCCTTGGGTCATCACTGTATCACAGACGTTTTCTGTGGATTTTATAATGCATGATTTAAATCCCCAAGTTGTGAAGTAGTCAACATGCAGATGCTCTTAATCTGTGTTTTTAAAGCAGTATACAGTATATCTTTGAGAACAAATGAATTTCTGGGGCTCCTTGTCTAAATACGGTCACTGTTTGCCCCCAAAGCTCAAACTTCCAAACGAGAGCAGACAAATGAGTGACATGATGGTATTCACATCCTAATTTTATATGCAGTGATGTTTCCACAGCTGTCTGAACACAGAAATGATTGCAGCTGGATCAATAAGCACCCGCACCACTAACGACCACAAGAACCTCAGCCTTGGTGACTTGTGTAGTGGTTAGGGCGTTTGACTTGGGACCCGAAGGACGCGTCCCGGCCACTACACATCTTGGGGTGTCTATGAGTGCACACCTATTTCTCCAGCTCCCCGAGCGCCTTCTATGGCTGCTCACTGCACCGCCTGGTAGGTGGTTGGGTTAAATGCAGAGACGAATTTCGTCTGTGTATGGGAAACATACGCAGATGACAAGATTAGACAATTATTATTATTATTATTGTTGCTCCACACAAACACCAAAACCCACATCGCAAATAAACACAGAGAGGGAGACCTTGCAAACACTTTACAGCTGACCGTCAAATTACAAGACTTTTACTTTAGCGTTCAGAGTTGATCATTTAAATATCTTACCCTTGAGGAAAAGAGCAGATTGTGAGGCTCCTGTTAGCAGCTGAGCTGAGGACATGTAAATGAGCACCGACTGTGAGGGCAGTGGTATATTTCACCCTCTTGTGGGTGAAGTGAGTGCTACAAAAACAAAACAACTTGCAAAATGCCAGAAACATTATTTTCTTGCAAAAAAAACTAATACATCTACTTGGCAAAATGCTGTTTTTTTTTTTTTTCTTTTATGCAATATAATAGACGAAATTAACAAAACCTGCCAGGAAAGAAAACAATTTAAACGCATAATTGTGAAACTCTCTGCCAGAAATGTTATCGTCTCACTCGCCTCTTGTGCAATGAGCTGCAAGCAGCCTGTCATGTACTATTATGTTTTACATCATTAGAGTCTGCGACAAGACCTTTCCTAACATCTTTGTGCCATTGAGCATGTGCGCTTCAAACAGACAAAGTCATAAAAGTGACCCGACCACAGTGGGATGTGACAGAACCCCTGTGTTGTCTCCGCAGCGGTCCCTGCAGCAGCAGCACCAATGACCCCCCCGCTGTCTGTCCATGAACTCAACCTGAGAGAAGACCGCACGGGAAAACAGTTCCCATTATGTGTAAAATATCATTAATTAACTTTATTGAATGTGTCACTGTATGGTTTCCGTCGCATGGTTCCCTCAGGGTCCATTGCCCAAGACCCAACCTTGTCCCGTTGTGAGCCAGTGAGCCAGCATCCTTCACAACAGCCCCCTCTTCACGTCGAGGCTGGTTCTAGGTGACTTTTCTCTGCTCTTGTTGCTGCTTAGAAAGCTGCCAGTAATTTATAATGTTGTGACAGTAAAATAAACAGCTCTGCTGCCAGCTGGAGTGAAAAGTCCCATATTAAAGGGAATCAAAACAGTTCCAAATGTGCCTTGAAAAGAAATAATCTCGGCGTAAGATCTGTTCTGGGCTGGCTAATTTAAATTTGTTCAGGGTGACAGCTTACTGCAAGAGGGACATAATGAAGTCCATTATCATCAGTGGTGCAAATTCTAAAGAACGATAACTCTCATTATCAGCTCTTTTCTGTATACGAAGGAAACATGTTCATCCATTATGAAATGTGCTGAGAATGAAAACATGGAGCAAACATAAGATGATGTGAGCAGGGACAAAAATAAAATAAAAAGAACTGCAGCTCACTACATCTGGACGAGTATTATTATTTGCACAATGCATTAACTTGCTTTATTTGTGAATGAGGTCATGGTGATTTTTTGCCGTGCTCTGGATGTGAACACATTCGAGGCTGTAATAGGTTGATAAATTTGATGTTTCACTATTTTGTATGCATTGCTATGCAACAAGCAACGAGGCAGCTCGTGCTTTTTATTTACAGTGCCTTTTCTCGTGCTAATCTGACATCTGCTCCACCGCGCCAGACCTTGAACAGTGTCTTCCCAGGAATTATCTCGTAAAAACAGGGCCTTGATAAGACTGTTCTAATAAACAAGAAGGGAAAATAACTGTAAGTCATTTTCAACAGAATCAACTGATAAACGGAGAAATGAGGCAAGTTTCCAGATCTGTAACCCACGATAAGCACAGCTCCACGAAAACCTAAGAGGAGACAACTTCAAGCTGTGTTTGAAATATACTCACTTCAAAATGTATAAAAATAGGTTTGGTGCCAGATTAATCATCAAAAGTAAGTTTGACGCCAACAAAAGGTGTTGCTAGATGAGCCAGAGTGGAAGAGATGGGAAGCCAGGTGTGGGAGGCTCACACACACACATACTAATAAGGCAGCTGAAGTCAAGAGCACACACTCAGGGTCGAGAGACAAAAGCAAACAAAGAGCAACGCACAACTGATTAGGAAACACTGATTTGCACAGATCCTGCTGCCTGAACCCAACACTCAAAACATGCTCAAATGAAGCCGTTTGCAGACATTTAGTTTCAAACTGTGACCTTTTTGAGCTAAATTAAATACAAATATACACCTGAATAAAACGAGCAGACGATTGTCCTGGGTGGAAAGCAACATGCCACAACAAGTTTTTTGACGTACGCATTTTGCATTCTTTTTTATAGAATGCCCTTTGCAGTGGGCATTAGGGATGTGACGGTACACGCGGGTGTACCGAACCATTTCGGTACGGCACGTTCGGTTCGGTCCACCTGCGTACCATTTCGGATATTTTTTCACTCATTAGACGTTATTAACGGAAAAATATTTGCGCCGCGGAACTAAAGTTCAGAAGTTTCAGCACGGCGCTATTATCTTGCAGCACGCGTAGCATTAGCAGCCTAGCATTTCGTTGCGGTCTGCTGTTTGGGCACGTTATGGCTTCCTTGTTAAAAGACGAGCGCAAATCAAAAGCTGTGTGTCGACGTTGTTTCACGGAGACCGGATTTCCAGTAGCAACACGTCTTAACTTGTTAACGCTCTTGAAACGACGTCATCCGAATGTGAACGTCTTCTACAAGCAAGAAAAGTTGCAAACACTGCTAACAGCAGCATTTAAACAACCTTTATCAGGTGATTCAGATCAATCCAGATTAATAACACAAGCTGTAGGAGTTTTTAAAGCTCTGGATCTATGTCTGAATGTTGTTGATGTGTCGGCTTTAAAGTTATTGAGCGTCGCTACGACATCCATCACGTCAACACTTCAGCCAAAATGTTCAGCACTTTATGAAAAAGCTAAAACTGATATTGTCAACAAGCCCTAGAGCTTATTAAAGCCCTGATGATTATGATGATGATGATGATGATGATGATGATGATGATGATGATGATGATGATGATGATGATGATGATGATGATGATGATGATGATGATGATGATGATGATGATGATGATGATGATGATGATGACCAAGAGATTTAACCACCTCAACCGTTCAAGAAGAGGTATTGTTGTTTTATTATTATTATCAAATTAACTTTTTTAATTTAAAATTATAATCTTATTAACTCATTATTTTTTTTTTTACCTCTTTGTGTTTTATTTCCAGTCTGGGACAGAGATAGCAGCTGTCTTCTTCCTCTTCAGGGACATCCACCTGCAGCTAAGAAGTCTGTGATGACTGAACTCTGAACTTTTCCAGGGACCTGTCCCACCTGGGGGAGCAGGTCCAAGAAGAGGTTGTTTTAAGTAATGAGGACAAATACAGCCACACTGTTGCTACTGTTGTTATTGAGACAGTATTACACTTTTGTTATTTCATTTTATGCTTATGTTTATTAAATGTTTAGTGCAGAGGCGGCCGCCACTAGAGGGCGCTAGGGGCGCCGCCCCTCCTTGGAACTGCAGCTCTTCTTCTTTACCATTTGAAGATTTAAATTTTTTTTATTTATAAAAGTGAAATAATAAAATAAAAATATTTCGAAATGCATGCATATATGTTTTTAGTTGTGTAGGATAAATATTTTATGAGTAATGATTGTTTCAAAAAACGTTTTGTGATTGTGACGTACTTCCGGTTTCCCCGCTGGACGCCGCCTGAGGCGTTCATTGAATCTAATTATAACTAGCGACCGCTAGCGGCCGTATTTTAATATGTCCCATCCGTCCAAAACTATTGGACTGTACAGGTCGCATTTTCCGTCGCCCTCGAGCCTGGACTCGTCTCTTATCGCCACAGATCGCCAGCACTTCCGGTTCGAGCCGAGGAAGGAGGGGGAGCGGGGTTACCGTAGAACTTCTCGCTGTTTACACCGTCAGAGCTGATCACACGGTCAACTAGCGACGTTGAAACAGCAGTAATTATTAATGGTGGCTTTCTACACAGGTAAGCAAGTAATAATTGTGAGTTTAATAAATCTCTAAGGCGCACATGAGCAAAGTTTGAGCTGTTCTCATCTGTGTGGTGTCGTGTGTTGCTATCAGTCACACAGCTAGCAGTAGCTACCGGTACTAGCTGTGTGCTTATGAATGTTGTGGTGTTTCTTTATCTAATGCTTATTACTATTCCTGACTGATATGGCTCTCAACTAGATGTTACAAAAGTGTTTTCTAAACACCCTGATGCATGCTCAATAATCCAGGTAGAAAAATCTAAAAAAGCTAAGTCTGGTCCTCTGGACATTCAAAATTTGAATGTCCAGAGGACCAGACTTACCGGTAGCTTTTTTAGTGTTTTCTAAACGTTATGTGTTTAATATTATGACTATCAGGTGTTTATGTATTAATATTTTGATTATCAGATGTTCGTGTGTTAATATAATGATTGTCAGTTGTGTGTTAATGTTATGATTATCAGATGTTCATGTGTTGTGTTAATATTATGAATATCAGATGTTCATGTTTTTAACTCAAGCTTGTGTACAAAAGTTGAGCTGAAGTCTGTTAAATATCAGACAATATAAACTTTTATATTCACCAGACGTCTGCTATATCAATCAATCACCTTTATTTTTCCAGGTAGAGATGGAGATCTATTTTACAAGGGTGACCTGGTCAAGTGGTCAGCAGCACACGTCACATGGTAATTGACAATAAGCATTTGCATTTACCAAAAAAGATGGTTTTATGAACCTGTTTGTAGCAGCCCTTAAACATTTTTCTTCCACTGTACAGGAGGACATGGCAGGAGGTGATGCAGCCTGGATGTTTCTGAGAAGTGGAGTCGGTCGCCACCGCACAACCCACATACTACGGTACCCAAATACTGTAATAATACCAGTGGTGGAGAAAGTACTCAAACACTGTACTTAAGTAAAAGTACAAATAAACAGACAAAAATTTACTCTAGTAAAAGTAGAAGTACCATATTAATATTTTTACTTAAGTAAAAGTAAATAAGTACTTGCTTTTAAAAATACTTAAAGTATTAAAGTAAAAGTACTTGCTGAATGTATTAACTAATGCAATGGTCTACAATACCATTAAGTGTGCGTACTGTATGCATATTTTCTGAAATACATTAATAGTGTTGAGCCATTTTAATGAACAATGCTGCAGATAATGCATGTTTTTATTGTGTTTACTCTGTGACACAGTTCACACTTGGACTTTTGATTCTGTGTGTCAGAATTTCAGTGATGAGTTAAATACCATTAAGCAAAATAAGAAAGAGGAATGATTATACCTTTGAAAGTTTTTATTTAACACAAAATAAAACCAATGTGTCATTTTAACTGCAGTAAACACATTTAAGTAAAAGTTGTCTGTTTGAAAAAAGGAGCATTAGACACAACTAACAAAGGAATAGATCACTTCAACTCGTTTGTCATCAACTCTAGTTAAAATATTGTCTAGTCAATCTTGTAATGGATCAACAATGAACAATACTTTAACTTCCTGACAACATTTTCAAAACTTGGACCTGAGTGTCGAGACATTTGGAGAAATCTCTTGTCTCCTAACATCCCATGAACTGACACATTTTAATATTGCAGCAAGAATTTCTTGTTCAAGTTCAGAAGAAGTTGGTTTTCAAAGTTTTTGAGTCCATGTCTGGCTCTTTAGGGAGAGAGAATCTGTCCTGCTGTACTGAACAGTCTTTCAATAGTCTTTCAATAATAGTCTTTCACTTTTGTGTTGTTGTTATTTCTTCACAGCTCACAGCTCACATCGTGGACTTTCCTCATGGAAGGACGTGTGTCCACTCTGTCCTGCCTCTGTCGTCCAGGACATCAGTCCTGCCTGTCTCTGGTGTCCTTCCATCTACCTCCACCCATCACCTGTGTCAACACCTTCTGCATGTATGACTGCTGCAAAAACAAACAAAAAAACACCTGTTCTGATGGACAGAACTGCTCACATCAGGACCACACCACTGAGCCCACACCTGGCCTAAAATGCTCCCATCATTCATGGTTGAGCACTGGCTAAGCAGTTCCATCTGATCCAGGTTTGAACTTGAGAAAAACATCAGTGTCTACCTACACTTCAGTCAAAGTAAGGACATTTTGTTTCCTTGTTTCCTTTTTTTAGAGTTCATGGACTTTTTCATGCACATGGACTGCACACAAACACAAACACCACATGGACTGCACACAAACACAAACACCACATGGACTGCACACAAACACAAACACCACATGGACTGCACTGGTTTCAAAAACATGATGGTTGCATGGATGTGATTTTCGGCTGATTTGGTGCTGATTCATGTCAATAAGCTGGTGCTGCTGCTGCTGCTGGATGGATGGATGGATGAATGGATGGGAGTTCCTGCTGATTTGCTGGATTTTGATGTTAACAGCTCCTGCTCAAAGAGAAGTGTTCATGTTTCATGGTTGAACTCATTTGCAGATTATGGCTGAGAACTGTTCAGGAAGAGATTTGTACTGTACAGTATTTTGTATGCTTTGTCTGTGCTGGAAAAAACATTACAGTACTATACCTGTACAGTACATGCTGTATTGGTTTTGTGTGTTTATGGATGAATGTGTGGTATAATGTGTTATCTAAGTGTTTGTAAATAATGTTGTGTGCATGTTTATAGCACAGGATGTCCGCTTGTTCAGTCTCATGCCGTTAAATGTGTGTGCGTCGCTCCGTTAACGGTATAGCCGCGACCTACGTCAGAAATGTGGACCTACGACAGGCACTTGTTTTTGGTCCGCGAGATACGGCAGAATCGACCTAAGTCACACTCGTAGGTCCGGATCCCTGACGTAACTCGAGGATTCCCTGTATAGCCCCCCCTGGTGAAAATGTCACGAGCCGCCACTGGTTTAGTGTTTTAGTGTTGGTGTAACTTTTCATACTTTCATACTACTACTATGCAAAAACTACTATGCAAAAACTCAGGACAGTATTACACTTTTATTATTTCATTTTATGCTTATGTTTATTAAATGTTTTAGTGTTTAAATGTTTACTGTTGCACCGAGGGACAGAGAGAAATGCAATTTCAATCCTGTGTATGTCCTGTACATATTGCAGTTTTGACAATAAAGTTGACTTTGACTTTGACTTGACTTTGAGATGATTTTCTCCACCACTGGAGATATTCACTGCAACTAGATCTGTGCAGAAAATGTGGACAAGTTGGTCTTTTTGGACAAAAACTTACAACTTGATTAGTTAGATTGTAAACAGTTGCTGCTTGTTGTTCTGGTTCTGACTGTTATTGTATTTATTAAGATTTTTATTATTGTTAGTATAGTTTATTTATAGTAAAGAATGCCGTTTATTTTAAATATCATCCAAATGGGTCGCTTTTATTTATTTTTATACAAACGTATTGTTTACTTGGCATATTTTCAAAATAAACATTTTATAAGTCTTTTTATTTTTTTGTACCGAAAATTAACCGAACCCTCCAAACCGAACCGAAATGTGATTTTAGCGTACCGTTACACCCCTAGTATCTAGTACCAGCTGAACGCCATCCATCCTTATCTTTACCAGCTTCTTCGTTTCGAGGAGGTGAGGGGGTTGTTAATTCAGTCCAGTACAGTTTATTTCTATAGTGCCAAATCACAACAGAAGTTGTCTCATGGCACTGCACAAAAGCATTCACATACATAAAAAAGCCAATTAGTAAAAGTTATCTCTCTGAGGAAGCACTAGATTGCGTTGAATCTTCACTTCGTCACAGTCTCCCATACTGAGCAAGCACAAAGGAGACAGTAGAAAGGAAAAACTCACTGTTAACAGCAGTGGTGGGCACAGACCGCTGGAGAGCGCTAAAGCGCTAATCCGCTTACAGTAGACCTAAACTTTTTGTCAGCGTTTTTGTGGTTTGACTAACTTTTATAATTCATAAGCGGATTTGTGCTATTTTTATTTAAAATGCAGTACCGCTAATAACTAATTATCTATCAGTAAAAACCAATAAACTTATTTACAAGCTCTTATGCTGGCTCCGTAGCTGCTTGTTTTACCTTTTTCCCCTCCCTCACCGTAAAGAGCAGAGAGGAGGGAGGGTTGGAGGGGGAGGGAGCAGAGCGGAGAACAGACTCGGATCTACCATGTGCCTGGGGATCCCATTTCAGCAGGGGCCCCGCCCCCCCGGCCAGTCACCTACATCCCTAACATTGATCCTGCTTGTTAATGTACATTTAACATAAAAATAATTATAGTTACGATGAAAACGATCATTAAATACGCAATACAAAAACCGGTCGATTTCTTTATCCCCCTACTAAAAATGGACTATTCCATCTTGACATCTTCCGGGTCAGAGGTGAACTCGGAGGCTAATTCTGTGGCTAGCTGATTGTGCTGGGTTTCTTGGATAAATCCGCAGAGAACCCCGCTGTTTCAAGCCAAATTAACGCGGCCGGAGGATTTTATTGTGTGTTTTGTGTCGACCACTCGACGGTGAGTCGTTAGTTTTATGTATTTTAGTTACTTTTCATTAAATCTGTTGACTGCCTATAGAATGTTGACATCTTCCGGGTCAGAGGTGAACTGGACGCTAACTCTGTGTCTAGCTGGTTGGTTGTGCTGGGTTACTAATGGATAAATCCGCAGATAACCACGCTGTTTCAAGCCAAATTAACGTGGCCGGAGGATTTTATTGTGTGTTTTGTGTCGACCACTCGACGGTGAGTTGTTAGTTTTATGTATTTGGGATACTTTTATGTATAAATGCGGTGGCGACACACCCGTGTATTTGATATTTAAAAGTGGTTTTAGGGATTAAAAGATCTTTCTCTTTTTTGTTAATTTTGTGGCCGAATAGAATATATGTACGTAAAGTATTAAATAAATCCTCTGATTTTTGTAATTTCATCCTTTTAGGATCATTTTAGTTACTTTTCAGTTGGCAGTGCGCAAATATTGCATAACGCTGCCGGCTACCAATTGTCGAATATAAATAGCGGATTAGATTAGCTTCCCCTTATTTTCATAAGACATTTGTGCTTTTGAAATTGTGGACCTAAAAAAATTAATAAGCGTTTTAGAAATTGTGGAACTAATTTTTTGATTAGCGTGGCCCACCACTGGTTAACAGGAAGAAACCTTCAGCAGAACCAAGCTCAGGACGTGCGGCCATCTGCTTTGACCGGCTGAGAGGACAGGAAGTATAAACGAACACAGAACGGCAGGTTCAGGTGAACTTTCTATAGAAGGAAAGACAAAAATAAAAACATGTTAGGATAGAAATACAGTACTTCCTCGTTTAGCACAGGGGATCCGTACCCTGAAGCCCCGCGATAAGTGAAAAACGCGAAGTAGAAATAGTAGTACAAGTAGTAAGTAGCAGTTTATTTTAGTAGATACATGCAAAGTATATATA
>JBBPBX010003565.1:64362-81762 GCA_038048925.1 Garcialebias charrua
ACTTTCTGGATGAAGCCCGCAGGGCAACAGACTTTGTGCTCCGCATGATGGGAACAGCTGCTGTTGCTCAAGGCAGAGGCATGGCCGAAGTGGTCATCGCGATACGCCATCTGTGGATGACTTTAACTGACCTCCCCGAGGGACAAAAGGTGCCTTTTCTCCCCACTTGATAGAAACGGCGGGATTGTTTGGGAAAGCTCTGGATCGAATTCAGACCAAGCTGGACCAGAGAAGCAAACAGGCTGAAGCTCTCCAGGTGGGCATTCCCAGGAGAACCTTTGCCTCCCCTCGGCAGTCTGCTGAGGGCAGACCTGCGCAACCTCGACACCGCTCAGTAACACGTGCCCCACCGCAAAAGCGACCGGCGTACAAGGACGAGCACCGGCAGAATCAACTGCCGGGCCCATCTCAAACCGAACATGCTTGGAGCAAAAACAGGTTTGTCTCCCGCTAGGCTGTCAGACATAGGGCCTCTTCGGCGAACCGGGACACCAGACAAAAGTGTGCCTGATGAACCAGGTCCACGTCTTGATTTTATACGATCACCCGCCCATGCGGTACGGGGAATGATCTTTTCATGTCCAGACTTTATTTGTAGCACGGTACAAAAATCTGGTAACTCTGTTGCATGTACAAATCATGTTTTTCCTGCTGTGAGTGACATAAATTCAAATATGTTGTTACACTTAAGTACGAATAAAGCTAAAAAAACACACCCTCTCTGTTCTATTGACTCAAAAAAACACAATTACTTCAGCAGAACAGGTCCCTCTGGCCTGCTGGCCGACATAAAGGGAGGGGGCCATCCCGCCCCCCTCCCTCACGGCTCACGGGGTGTTAGCCTAATCAATAAGCCCCAGCAGGGTGCCTCTGTTCCGTCTGTAGCGGACAAGCACAGAGGCGTCTGCAAGCAGGCCCCACACCCCTCACGGAGACAGGTGAGGGGGGTCACGTGCTCCAGCCCCCGCTCCGTTGTGAACCACGGGTCGGACAATATACAAACCAAGCAAACACGTGACATGTCCGCGCCCCAGGGATGCGCACCGACAGAATCTGACGACCCATTTTCCTGGGCACCCATTCAACGTCTCCCAGTAAGGGCCGGGGGCACGGCAGAAGCCCACAGGCTACCACAAGCTTCACACGTTCACAAAGGCGATTGTGATCAAACTGTTGTGTGTGTAAACAAACCAGGGCTGAATCAGATTCCTCTTAATCGAAGGGAACTGAGCTCTTTGTCACCAACCAATTTAAAGTATGCCCAGCACAAAGGACCATCTCCACGTTCTCACACTGCAGCTGTCCTTTTATCAATGATGGGCGACACGCAATGTTCAAGCATTGATCCTGCACCACGTGACCATACTCACTGTGCTGGTTCAGTTCTGCTCTTAAACAATATCCCCCCACCGGGTGAAACACAGACCCCGGGCAGTTTGTCTGGCTCCAACGCCCTGTTAAGGCCGGAGACCAGTAAACCAGACCCAACCAAGGAACGAGTTGAGATCAGGAGATCTGCTTGCTTACAAAACTCACAGCTCCTCAGTCCCATGACCTCCAACAACAAGAGGAAAAACAGACACTCTGTTCCACTTTTGTCTAATAATGACAACGGATTGCCTCTGCCCTCAAACACTCTCAACCAGAGTAGTATGGAAGCACATCTGCAAAAAGGCCCTCTCCCTAACATGGTTGACCCTCAGGGGATCACAGAATCCAGGGCCCTTGGAGGAGAACTGGTTCCACCAACTGCTCCTCTTCAGGGACACACTACGTCAACAGAAGGAGCAGTCTCGATGCTTAGGCTGGGAGCTGTAGAAAATTTCAGCTTGGTGGCAAAAAGGAACAAGCTGGTGACATCAGGCCTGCCAGAAAATGTGGTAAAAACCATCCAGAATGCACAAGCTGTGTCAACACAGTCTCTTTACGCACAGAAATTGAGTATTTTGGAACCTTGGTGCACAGAAAGAAATATTATTTCTTATTCATGTGACCTGGCTCAGCTCCTGACTTTTCTTCAGGACCTACTGGAAAAGGGTCGTTCTTTCTCAACAATTAAGGTGTTCCTATCAGCAATTTCAGCCTGCCACGAAGGCTGGGGAAACAGGACGCCTGACGCGCATCCAATCATAATAAGATTTATGAGGGGTGTGCTAATAATGAGACCCCCCAGCAGGATTCTGACCCCAGATTGGGATCTTAGTCTGGTCTTGGGGGCTCTCTGTGATCTCCCATTCGAGCCACTGAGCGAAATTAAGATAGATTTATTATCTTATAAAACCGCTCTTCTCCTGGCCCTTTGCTCGACGAAATGCGTGGGTGACCTCCATGCCTTGTCTGTACATCCAATGTGTACCAGATTCGTCCCTGACAGGTCAAAGGTCACCTTAAGGCCTAATTCTGCATATATTCCCACGTTCTTGACTTTAAACCCTAGAAGTCTGGACTTTGATCTCTCCTCTTTTCTACCTGCTCCTGTCCTCACTCAGGAACAGGAAAGGCTGAAGGATCTCTGCCCCGTGAGAGCATTAAGCACTTACATGCAGAGAACAGCTGAATGGAGACAAACAAATCAACTGTTTGTGTGCTTTGCAGCACCTGCTACCGGAAAGGCCCTATCAAAGCAGCGCCCCTCACACTGGGTTACTGAGGCCATTAAAAGGGCGTACAGTAGCAAAGGTCAACAGGTGCCCTCTGGAGTGCACGCTCACTCTACTCGGGGCTTGACCACTTCGTGGTCACTGTTCAAGTGTGTACCAGTTGCAGACATTTGTGCTACGGCGAACTGGAGCTCAATAAACACTTTTGCAAAGCATTACAGTTTGGATGTTACTGCGTGTGATGTCACTCAGGCTGTCCTTTCTAACACACAGTAGAAAGTAGCCTTGAGATGCCTGCTGATCAAGGGCAGACGTTCACACTAGCATGCATTTTACTGAGCATTTCAAGGGCGTGAATGAATTACGTTCCCATAGCATATGTTGCACCGAGAGACATGACTGAAAGGGAACTGAAAGTTATGCACCATAACTCATGTTCCCTGAAGGAAGGGAATGAGGTGCAACATATCTGGCCCTTTCAATGCTGAAAGCTCGGTGAAGTGCATTTTGGAGGAAGTTGGATGGGCGTCAGCGGCTTAAGTACCCAGAGGGCGGGGCCTCTGGCGCAACGCTGATGCCCTTGCCGTAAAGGCATGAATGTATTCCTTCAGGTAATCGTGCGGGGCGCAATTCCCATAGCATATGTTGCACCTCGTTCCCTTCCTTCAGGGAACATGAGTTATGGTGCATAACTTTCAGGTTTCCTCCCACAGACCAAGAACACGCATGTTAGGGTGATTGGTAACTATAAAGTTTCTCTAGGTGTGAGTGAGAAAGTGAATGGTTGTTTGTCTCGTTTGTCTCTATGTGTCCCTGTGATGGACTGGAAACCTGTCCAAGGTGTCCACCACCTCTTGCACAGTGATGGCTGGACATGGCACCAGAAACCCCCGTGACCCAAAAAGGAATAAGCGGTTAAAAGATAATGGATGCATGGATGTTAGAGCCCATGTCCTGCTCTCAGGTCATAAATTCATCACAGAGACAGTTAGAGGCAAAACTGTTCACAGTCTCAATCACACCAAGGGACGATTCAGACCTTCCAACTAACGCAGTCATTTTCAACCTTTTTTTTGTTGAACCTTTGGAAAATGGAAACACACACAACAGCCCCAACTCTTTTTTTAGGGATTCATGCTTTTGTGCATCCCTAAAATAAATTTGGGCTGCAACAAGTTGTTTTAAGTTCTGCCTGCTACATCTTCTGGCTTGGGACACACAAACAAACAAACAAACAAACAAAAAAACATTAAGTAACGTCTTGCTCACCCTGGCACTGCCCATGGGGAACTCCCCAAAGAGCTACTGAATTGACCAAAGGTTTTTGGGTCTGTGGGAGGAAACCAGAGAACCCAGAGAAAATCAATTACCGTATTTTTTGGACTATAGGTCGCACCGGAGCAGTGGTGGGCACCGCTAATTAAAAAATTAGTTCCACAATTTCTAAAACGCTTATTAATTTTTTTAGGTCAAATGTCTTATGAAAATTAGGGGAAGCTAATATATATATATATATATATAGCCGGCAGCGTTATCAATATTTGCACTACACTGCCAACTGAAAAGTAACAAAAATGATCCTAAAAGGATGAAATTACAAAAATCAAAGGATTTATTTAATACTTTACGTACATATATTCTATTCGGCCACGAAATTAACAAAAAATAGAATGATCTTTTAATCCCTAAAACCACGTTTAAATCTCAAATACACGGGTGTGTCGCCACCGCATTTATACATAGTAACCCAAATACATGAAACTAACGACTCGCCGTCGAATGGTCGACACAAAACGCACAATAAAATCATCCGGCCACGTTAATTTGGCTTGAAACAGCGGGGTTCTCTACGGATTTATCCATTAGTAACCCAAAACAACCAGCTGGACACAGAGTTCAGCGTCTATAGGTAGTCAACAGATTTAATGAAAAGTAACTAAAATACATAAAAATAACGACTCGCCGTCGAATGGTCGACACAAAACGCACAATAAAATCATCCGGCCACGTTAATTTGGCTTGAAACAGCGGGGTTCTCTACGGATTTATCCATTAGTAACCCAAAACAACCAGCTGGACACAGAGTTCAGCGTCTATAGGTAGTCAACAGATTTAATGAAAAGTAACTAAAATACATAAAAATAACGACTCACCGTCAAATGGTGGACACAAAACACACAATAAAATCATCCGGCCACGTTAATTTGGCTTGAAACAGCGGGGTTGTCTGCGGATTTATCCAAGTACCCAGCACAACCAGCTAGCCACAGAACTAGCCCTCGAGTTCACGACTGACCCGGAAGATGTCAAGATGGAATAGTCCATTTTTAGTAGGGGGATAAAGAAATCGACCGTTTTTTATTGCGTATTTAATGATCGTTTTCATCGTAACTATAATTATTTTTATGTTAAATGTACATTAACAAGCAGGATCAATGTTAGTGATGTAGGTGACTGCACGGGGCGAGGCGGGGCCGGGGCCACTGCTGAAATGGGACCCCCAGGCATTTACCTACATGGTAGAGCCGAGTCTGTTCTCAGCTCTGCCCCCCTCACCCTCACACCCTTTCCTCCTCTCTGCTGTTTACGGTGGGGAAAAAGGTAAAACAAGCAGCATAAGAGCTTGTAAATAAGTTTATTGGTTTTTACTGATAGATAATTAGTTATTAGCGGTACTGCATTTTAAATAAAAATAGCACAAATCCGCTTATGAATTATAAAAGTTAGTCAATTCACAAAAACGCTGACAAAAAGTTTAGGTCCACTGTAAGCGGATTAGCGCTTTAGCACTACCTAGCGTTCATGCGCCCACCACTGCACCGGAGTATAGGTCGCATTGTCCAATTATTGCCAAAGAATTGGAAAAATCCAATTAAAGGTTGCACCTACGTCAAAATGTGGACCGTGTTTAGCTCTGCTGCAAATGTCTCTTCCACAGAAGCGCACAGCAAGGCTTTTAAGAAGATTAACACTTAAAAAATATTAATTGTTTGATAAAAATTATTGCAAATATGTGTCTGAGCTGAACTTTTCTTTAATAAATGAATAATTTTAGCAGGATAAACCCCTAAAAAATATATTTGTCAGCTGACATTATTGTAAGAGTGTGTCTGTTTAATTTTTGTTAATAAATGATTACAAATCAGCTTATTTTATAAAAAGCCATTTATAGGTCGCACTTGACTATAGGTCGCAGGCCATGAAAAAAATGATAAAAAGCTGCGACCTATAGTCCAGAAAATACGGTAAATGCATGGAGAGAGTGTGGCATCTCCACCCAGAAAAGTCCCGGGATTCAATCCAGCAACTCTGCGAGGTGACAGCTCTACCAGTGACAAAAGCACAAGTAAACTTGTAATGTATCCATTTTTTAAACACAACAAAGGTAAAATTTCTCAATTTTAGGAGCCTGTAAACAAACAAAAGCTCAGTTATTTATGTAAAACAACAGTAATAACTAATATTTCAATAGAAAATCACAATAAATTCTACCTAATCTTTAAAAAATACAAGACAAACTCAGTTAAAAAAAAGTTTTGACTGAAGTCTGTTTCAGGTTACGGTGACCTTAAAGCGGTGCTGAGAACCCTGGAAGTAGCTGTTGCAGTCTTCATTATGAAAATCAGATGCAAAGCAAAAGTCTTGCATATGAGTGACTTTCAAGACAAGAAAGACAAAGGACACATATCAAACATGCTCGTCCTCTAAAAACGTTCACTGCCTTTGGTCTTTGTTCCTACCAGGAGAGATCTTCATATCCTACACGTTCTTTTTTTTTTTTTTTTTTTTCACCTGCTGCTTCAGGTCAATATTAGCACAAGGAGCTCCAGCTACTTGATGTCCCCGAGTCAAATTTACAAAACACTGTTTGACTAATGCTATTAAATCTGAAGATGAAAGAAGCACCAAGGGCAAAAAGCTCCCAAGGCTATATACCAAATACTCACATAATGCCGAGGCACAATTAAGAATTCAAATGGACTCGGCATAAATGGGCCTCTGTTGTGACTTTGAAAATGTCATAATTAGCGTAAAGTCCAGCCGACTTTGTGCTCCACGTAAAGTCCAGCTGCAGCTAATTCACTGATAAGTTCATCCCTGTGCTTATGTGATAAAACCTGGAAATATGACTGAGAATGGACCCAAGAAATCAGACCATAATTAGGTGAGCAGCTGCAGAGGGAACTGGCTGAAAACTATACATAGTTCCCATGTGACGTCACATCTGTGGGTTGTCCTGTTTGACCCTCCCACTTGTAGGTTTAGCTGCAGTTTGAGCGCATTCAAATGGATGTCCATTTTTCACGTTGTTTTTTTTGTTAATTTCTAATTAATTACAATGGTTACTTCGTGTTGTGTCAGTGGTTGTTCCAGTCGGGTAGACGTTTGGGCAACGCGCAGGTTTCACTCAATCAAAAAAAAAAGTAAACATGAAGGATTTATCTCATCGGAGGAGCTGACAGCTGCAGCCCCAACTCTGCTCGGATCTGCTCTGAAGACATCTGCCTTTGGCCGGTAAACAAAATATTCTACATAAATCATTTTATGAAACAATGTTAGAGTACAACTGTCTGTGTGTTAGAGCTGGTTTTTTTTTCATTATTTAGCGACACCGTCTTGCATGCTGTGGTTAGCTTAGCATCTCGCTAACGCAACAATGGCTGGCCTCACGGTCCAAGCCGGTCCTCCGGACCGGCATGGAGACCACCCCAGTGGGGAAAGGAGGACTGGAGCCAAGTCGTGCGGGCGACGCGTCGGTCCCATGGGACGTGGACGTGCCTCCGCGGCCGCCTCAGCGGATGCACGCCGTCCGACCTGAGCTCCGGCGAGCCTCGCTCCAGATGCTAACAACATGCTAACTTCCAACACGGTAAGACTCAAAAGTGATAGTCCTGGTCCGTGTTCAGCCTGGACTTTTGTTGGCTGTGTGTTATTTTAGTTAAACCTTTATTTAGCTGGTTAGATATGATTGAGACAGTTTACACATCTTTTTTGGATTTAAAGCTGTGAAGTCAGTGTGTTGTGAAGCCGGTCTGCGCTCGCTCCTTGTATTAATTAAATAATTAATGATATCGGAGTAACTACTTTGTGACAAGTTGTCTGATTCGTCTGCCATGATCTCTTTCTCAAACTCATTTTACTCGACCACTGCCAGTTTGCTCTTGTTCCTTGGTAAAGCTGTGGTAGCTCGTGTTATTGTCCGTATAATTTGCTCTGCTAGTTCGCCATCTTGCCTTCTTCTGCCTACAGATGTGGTGCGAAAACCGGTTTGCACAATACTGGGGGCGTGTCTGGGAACTATGTATACCAGTTTCACCTCAACACTGTTCATTTTCAGACGTTTAAATTTAACTCTGGAGACAGAGAAGGACAAACAACAGACAAACAGGAAGGAAGCGTGAGAAAGGTGTGCTGAGAAGTAAAAAATAAAAAAATCAGAGGAGGAGGAGGAGGATGGGGCAGTTGTGAGAGATAGGCTGAGAAGAGGAAGATAAGGAATCGCAGATAAACTTTCTGAGGTGCAGACGTGCTCCGGAGTGGAGTGACCAATCAAGATAGAGAGAAAGACGAGGTAAAAGAGTGATAAGAGTGATGACAAAATGTAAAATGACTCAGGCAGCCCTGGCAGTGGCATTAGCTGTGTTTCCATCCATTTTCATTTCGATTTTTGAGCTAATTTTTGAAATCTCGCAAATATGTAAATACAAATTAATGCGAAGCAGAAGTGTTTCCATCTGCTGGCTTGAAGCGCATCTACCAAGCCACGCACAGCGTCATTACGTCAGACGTCAGCGTCATTACGTCAGACGTGAGCACTGCGCATGTCTACAGTAAACAGGAAGTAGCAGTTGAAAACAGAACCTGGCCACACATCTCGTCAAAATGGAGAGAATATTTCAGGTACGTGTTGCTATCGGTCGAGTTGTATTTATTCTGTCATACAAACTAGTTTTAGCGATGTTACATGTTGTCCGGAGCGGAAACAGCTGATCAGTCACGTGACGTGAATGTTCGCTTCGGCAGCACGAGTCGGCAAATGTGTTTCCATCTGTCGCTGTGCGCATCTGCTCATTTTCGAACATCCCAAAAACCACCTCAAGCGAGCGTATAAACTTTTTGGCGAACTTGAGAAAGTAAATACGGATTTTGCCGTTTCCATTAAGCTTTTCTGCTGCGATACTTCAAAATGCGCACCTAGAAACCTTGATGGAAACACGGCTATTGGCTCTGACCTCCCATTCCTCATCCCAGTTCAGCGTGGCTCGACGCCGTCGGCTGCTTCAGGCCCGAGTCAGAAGCAGCTGAAGCTCAAAGAGCAGCAAACCGTCCAGCACATGGACTTCTCTGGAATAAATCATGGTTGACACAAAAACTCAACTGTTCCTGGTCCTGCTTTCTAAAAATGTCCCGCACGTGGAAACAAAGGATTCATTTATTTTCTTTCTAAAGCGTCACTGCAACGATGACGTTTGGTTATGAATAACTAATGAGAAATTTCATCAATGCGTTCAGCAGCGCTCATTTATTCACAAATATACGCAGCTAAATTTAGCCCGAGCTGTTTAGACTTTCTGCATTATTTAAATACCAAACAACTGAAAGACCAGCACGCACAACTTTAGTCTGTAAATCATGTGAACGTCAGAGAAAACGCAAACCAAGACACTGACGAAGACAAAAAACAAGATCGTTCCTGGAGAAATTTGGCGGGGACTGCCACATTGCGGCCATATTTAAAGTTTTGATTTGACAGCACTATATGTTGGGGTTCACTCTCAGGCCCTGTATACACGTAGCCTGGTGTTTGAAAAACGAATATCTGCGCAAAAAAAAATCTCCGTACATACATGTTCGGATATTTAAAATGTTCGTCTACATGTACCCGTCTATTTTCACCACAGAGCGTTGTAATAAATATGCAGAACCAATAGGTGGCAGTGTAGTGCAGTCACAACCCTTCAAAGCAACCACAACTTCCTGTTATTATTATTATTTTTTCATTCGTTTGTGTGGACAGACCGCGAGGTTGAACTACTATTAAATACCGTGTTGGAGTACAAAGTTAATAAAACGCAGGAAAATGTCGACTGGGAATCATGTCAGAGCAGGTATGTTGACATTTTAGCGCTTTTTTAGAGCATTATGTGACGTCAGCGCCGCTCCAGCTGCCGCAGAAATACGCAAATCTCCGGTTCTGAAAGTCCACACGCAAACCGAAAGCGGAGAATTCTCAAATCTCCACTTTGGTCTGAGTTTTTTTATTATTCGTTTATAGTTACATCAACCGGAGTTCACGTGTGGATGAAAGGCCAAACCGCATGATAAACTATTCGGTTTTACTGATATCCGGCTACGTGTGTACAGGGCNTTGTGACGGTTTTATTAAAAGGGGTGCCAGCCAGGTATCCCTCCTGACAGTTAGGATGACCAATTTTGAGTTACTTTTGTATTTTTTATTTTTTTTAACCTGTCACACAAGGACCATCCACTTAATGGTGTTGACCCTTTACAATTTGAATGACAAAAAAAAACCAACAAAACTTCATCCTTTTTTCTTTTACACAAAAAACAAACAAAACATCTTCCACATAATTTCACTTTTTTTTCTTTTTTTTCAGGTTTTATATTTTTAAATGTCCATAAACAAAATAAACACAAATCCCCCCACACAAAAATAAGTTCTCAAGTCTTTTCTTGTCTTCCACAATCAACAGGTCAAAGGTTCCCAAAAATAAGTTCTCAAGTCTTTTCTTGTCTTCCACAATCAACAGGTCAAAGGTTCCATATATTTACTGCTCCCATATTTTACTGCTCCACAGCAAGAGCTGTGGAATAACAAAAGCAATAATCAGGCCCAAGTGCCATTTAAATGCTCACAATAAAAAACAGGAAAAAGAATAAATAGACTTACAGGTCTCAGATAAAGCAGAATCAGAAATCCATAGGTTGTTTTTGTTTTTGTCATCTGTAATGAACAAATGTAATATTTTGAAATCACTATGGGGCATAACTGATTAATTTTTAGTAATATTAAATATTTAATTCAGGGACTTACGAATAATGAACTGGGTGACGTCACACGCTTCCAGGATCTCCGGATTCACGGCGGAGAGCGCACAGGAGTAGATGCACGTTTCCTTTTTGTTTGTTTCTGTCGGTCCACGGTGATGACTTCCAGCAGGAAGTGAAGGGAACAGGCGAGGGATTGCACAACCTCGGATTAAAGTTTAATTGTTTGCCCAGAGATGCAACACTAGTGGAATCCTTGACTCTCTGGTCTGGAGAGAAACTGCCATCTTTTAACTGGAAGGGTAAACGAGCTTGAACAGTGGAGCAATCAGGTGAGTTCACAGCTGTGATCCAGGTGCGTCTTTAAGTGTGGCAGGATGGGAGGGGCCGAGGGAGAACAAAAAGTAATGAGAGCAGCTCTGAAAATGAGCAGGCTGTCACAAGTTGATGTTTTTCTTAGTTAATTCTAGATGTTATTACTGTTTTTCTCTTTCATTTGTTGTTGGATGTAACTGGGACCCTGTGTACATAATCTCGTTTTCATCACATGTACCACATGCGGTGCAAATGACAATAAAGACTCTCTGACTCTGACTCTGATTATGATGTCTTGTGATGTCACTTGAGTTTCTACAACACTATCATTTCACAACATTAAAATATCTTCATATAGCATAAAGGGCAATTGTCAAAATCCATTCTTGTAATTAATACTGGAAGTATTTAATTTTGATAAGCTTTTAGTGTGTTAGAGATGCAGTTGAATAATTTAGCCAGCAGATGTCTCTATGAAGCTGCAGTCAGTTTATAACTAATTGACCGATAATTCTATGTAGGACAGTAACATCATTATTTTATGACATGACATGATGAAGCTTTTTTTGCATTACAATGAATTGTTATAATGTGTGTAAATAATCACGTATATAACCAAAGGCCCTGTCACACTATAATGTTTTATTATAATTAGTAAATTATGAGTATAAAATTAAAAAAAAAAAATGAGGCATGTTGTTTGTATTTTACTTATGTAATCGCACCACATTTAGTATTTAACTTTTTGTAGTAATATAAATAAAGTTGGATAAGTTGACATAAAGTGTTCAAAAATTTACGTTACAATGCATTTACACTTTTCATAAAATGTTACGTATATTACGTACTGTATGGAACCATCGCACTTTCTCTTGACTGGTCTGTGAACATGATGGTTATAATCCAGGCCAGCCAGTAAGATTCTTGCTTCATACACAGGAGGGCTGAAGCTGAATCGCTTGCTGGCATACATCAAGATGTGATTGTGGAAAGACTCCAGATCAGCAGTTGACCTGCATATTCAGTGAGAAATGACAGATTTTAAACATTATTTTCAAACTGCTATAGTTGACTAAAATTTGAATAATATTTCAGAGCCAAAACAGTGTGAATAATAGAAATCATTATAACTACCTAAATTTCAGGTACTTCGGAACCTCCTTCAGCCAGTGTTCATTCAGAATGATGTCAGATAAAACCTGATGGGCCACTGAGCCCTTCTCGATCCACGCCTTGTCTCTCTGCTCCTCTAAAGCCTCTTATCAACAGGTCTGGTTCCTGTAAGGTCCCATTGTGGCTAGTTTGGGCCAGTTCCTATGGGACCGGTTTATTTCTGTACCCACTGCACGCTTAGGACCCCTTTAGTGGGCGTGAAGTTCTCCTGCAGTGGGCGGGTAGTTCTCCTGCAGTGGGTGGATCATTAATATCAACGCTTCTAACCAGCTGGTGGCGCTAGTGATACATTAAGCTCTTTATTAACCACTAACACACACATTAGAAGAAGAGCTGGAAAAGAACACACAACCAAAGTGGATGAGCTTGTTTCTTTTTTGAACATTCTGCTTTGTCTGTGGCTTTTTCAGCCACAGACAAATGTTCATATACAGTATATATATATATATATATATATATATATATATATACAGTATATATATATATATATATATATATATATATATATATATATATATATATATGTGTGTGTGTATATATACACATATATGTATATATATTGTATATACATACATGTGTACACATACAAACATATGCGTGAGTATATATATATATACACACACACACGTGTTTATATATATACATATATATACATTTATATATTTATATATACAGTACATACATATACACATATATATATATATATATTAGGGCTGTGCGATATGACGATATATATCGTGGGGACGATAGAAACGTGTCTATCGTGCTACTTTCCTTCTATCGTCTCTATCGTGATAAATAAGAATAAAAAAATAACTGTCGCTTCATATTGTGGTTTTGCGAGATGACGACGCGGCTTTATGTTTGACGCACGCGCGGGTTTGCGACACATGCTTTACGTGGTTAAACTCGAGAGCAACAGAGACGCAGGCGCATGAAGCCGGTGTCTCAACAAGGAGAAAACAGCTGCACAGGCAGCCCAAGAAGAATAACTTTTACCAAAAAGAGGGGGAAGCTCACCTTGTTAGCTTCCATTATTTCGCTCCGCTGAAACTCGGAGACAAAATGGGTCCAGAGGACACGAACCCAGAGTCCAACCGAGTCCGAACTCGGGTCCAGTTAACCAATACAAAACAGACCAGAGACACAACAGAACCGCAATCAAACGCAACGTTTTCTCTTTTCTGTTTCTTGCTTTGTTTACTCAAACTTCAGAGCGGATTTCTTCTTCGTGAGTTTCATTAGCAGCTGTTGTTTTACCGCCACCTGCAGGAAAAATTTGGACCAAAGTAGAAAAGGAGTTGTTTGTTTGTTTGTTAGTTTATTCATTTTATAAAATGAAATACAACAATTAACGTATTCATAATAGAAAAAATAAAATAAAATGAAAGGTAGCAGATGAAGAATAAATCTTATTAAATCTGCTCCTTATTCATCTAATAACAGTTCAAACAATATTTTCTATAATAACAAAATAAGTAAATAACTCAGTCAATTTTCAATTCACATATATCACACATTAAATTAGATTCATTTATATTTTTTTTAGCAATTCATTTTTTACCAGTTTCTTAAATACAAGGAATGATTTGGCTTCCTTAACATTTGTCATTTGGCATTAAGTCATTCCATAATCGTACTCCTTGAATTAAGGTAGATCTTAGGTAGATCTAGTTTCTACTTTGGTCCAAATTTCCTTGTTCTTTTTGTTCACATTCTTATAAATGTAACTATCTGTAGTAAAATAATAAAATAAAAAAACTTTGGTCCAAATTTTTGCTGTACACACACACACACATCGTGTTGTATATATCGTGATATATATCGTTATCGTGATATAAAAAAGTCCATATCGTGATATATGATTTTTTCCATATCGCCCAGCCCTAAATATATATATACATATATATTTATATATACACACATTGATGATGGTGGAGTACACTACTTTGGACAAAACTGAAAGTGGCATGCATCCTAAAAAATCTGCGCCGCTCCATTGTCCCAGTTGATCAACAAGTGTGTTCCAAACTAAAACATTTGTAATATAAACTTAACAATATGTAATCAATCAATTCCAATCAAAATATCAAAGCAACTTTATTTAAATACTGTAAATGTTACATGTCAATAAAATTGTAACAGTTTTAAAAAATGAAAGATTGGTGTTATTTGTAGAAACAGAAAAACATATTACTAAATCTGCAGTTATGTATGAAATATGAACTTAAAATATCATCACTGGAATCTTAACCTGTTGTTCCAAAACATGTAACAATAATTAAAAGTAAAATTTGGCCAATAGCTCAGGTAAAAATGCTGACCTGTAGAACATTTCTACATTTTTCACTGCTTCTGTAAAGAACTCACCATCAGACACAATCCTCTGTGAATAAAGTCATCTGACCCAGAACTAAAGTTCTTTAGTTTGTAGCAGGTCGCTTTTGTAAAAGAGTCCACGAGGCTCAATGAGATTTACCTGACTAAATAAAGGTTGAATGAAAAACACCATGAAGTCACAGTACCCCTGCTCCGTCACAAACTGAGCTTGTTTGACATCTGCTGAGTTCATAGGACCTGTTTGTGTTGTCAATGCAGGACTGTTTTTTTTTTTTACTGAGGCACCGAGGACATCTTTGGCACAATGTGGACAAGGTGCAGGAGAGCAGAGCATCAGGAGAAGCTCTGAGGTCTGTTCGGCTGCAGTTGATGTGTAGTCTGGAGTCACAAGATCAGATCCTGATGCAGCAGTTCAGCGATGGCTTCATATGTCTGTCTGGCTGTTTTCACTGCCCCATCTGGCAAACAACACAAAATTATTGTTATAATCTCCTCTAAACATCATTATCCTTTGCTTTTATCTGTAATTTTCAAAGTTTGGAGTGTTTCTGTCATGGCATACTTGCTTTACAGTGCAGTGACTTGTCCCATCCTTCTCCAAGGACACCCACGGCTAGAGGATCTTTACACAGGAACTGACTGATTAACCTGAAATAAATCACATTACACATTAATACAGGCCTATAGGCCTAAGTGACAAATTTATGGATTTTTCCCCATATTTATAAACCATTTTTGGACTGAGATATGACCGTTTCCATTTATTCTGACTGAACCAAATCAAACCAAAAACAAAAACAGAAGTAACATGTATGGCATGAAGTTGGCGGTTGTATCACGTAATATGAAAACGTGGCTATAATGATAAATTCAAAAAAGTTCAAGACAAAAACAACTGGACTTTATTTATTATACTATGCTTTAGACTATTTTTTTCCTTCCTTGCACTTTTTAGAATTTACCATGTCCTGGATGACTGAGAATCTTCACTCGCTATTATCGACTCAAACGGCCTGCCATACTCCACATTCTGCTCTGCTTCGAACCTTGAAAACAGCTGCCAACTCGGCGAATTAGACCATTAAAGTGCATTTATTAAGCAAATGATAGACTCAGACACACCTCCTCTGCTACAATTTCGAGCTAACAAATATTGTTTATGTGATTTTCTTGTTATATTTCAGAGAAACGAGCCGTTCCGCCATCTTTTTTTTTTTTTTTCCTAAAAGCCTCTCGGCTGTTGCCTGAAGTCAGTCTCTGAAACGGTCTTTCCGCAGTCCAAAAAAGCTAAGAAACAGTTGCATGACTCACTGGAAATATGCTTAAAGTTAGAAAACACTCACCTGCGCAGACACCTCTTGAAAAATCTTTTCATTGCACGTCACTCCATCCAGCTCCCTCTGAATATTTTCATCGGCCAGCAAATACAGAAAAGCCTGAACCTCCGCGTTTGACCACGGTTGTGACATAATTATTAGCCTGTGTTAATTCTCAAAAATGTGCTCCTCCAACTTGTTGTTCTAGAGTTTGGCGGGACGGCAGTTTGCATTTCCTGGAAGACTGAATCTTCTTCTTCTTCTTGGCGGATTGCAAACAACGTTCAGGTGCATACGCCACCTACTGGAGAAGACTGAATCTCCGCCCTCCGACCTAGGACTACGCCCCCTGACCAATCAGTGACCACACTGTGCTGATGTCATAACTGGACCCAACAAGAACCAGACCTTTGTACCTAGGGACCGTGTTGACAGGCATCAAGTGACCACTCATGTTCTCCTGAGACGTGGTGAAGTAGGCCAATCCACATTTCCTATATTGTAAAAATGAAAACAGTTTCCAATAAATACTTATGAAATCTGTGTATAGTGTCAATGTCACATGTCAAAGTCACCTCAATGCTGAATAATTACCGGTATACAAAATAATTACATATAGCATGTTTAGTTGAGTACAGTACTGTCGTGGTGAAGAGAGAGCTGAGTCAAAAGGCAAAGCTCTCAATTTACCGATCGATCTACGTTCCCACCCTCATCTATGGTCATGAGCTTTGGGTTATGACCGAAAGAACGAGATCTCGGATACAAGCGGCTGAAATGAGTTTTCTCCGCAGGGTGTCTGGACTCTCCCTTAGAGATAGGGTGAGAAGCTCAGTCATCCGGGAGGGACTCGGAGTAGAGCCGCTGCTTCTCCACATCGAGAGGAGCCAGTTGAGGTGGCTCGGGCATCTGGTTAGGATGCCTCCTGGACGCCTCCCTGGTGAGGTGTTCCGGGCATGTCCCACCGGGAGGAGACCCAGAGGAAGACCCAGGACACGCTGGAGGGACTATGTTTCTCGGCTGGCCTGGGAACGCCTTGGGATTCCCCCGGAGGAGCTGCTCCAAGTGGCTGGGGAGAGGGAAGTCTGGGCCTCCCTCTTACTTAGGCTGCTACCCCCGCGACCCGACCCCGGATAAGAGTAAGAAAATGGATGGATGGAGTTGAGTACAGTAGTAGTATTACTCTCAGCTGCAGGACCACCTACAACAACACTCCCTGTATGAGAAGTTCCAGTCTGGATTCAGAGCAGCTCACAGTACAGAGACTGCATTGCTGAGAGTTACCAATGATGTCCTCATGGCTGCTGACACTGGTTCTCCCTCCATCCTTGTCCTCCTTGACCTCACTGCAGCCTTCGACACTGTGGACCATAGTATCCTCCTCCACCGTCTTCATGTGGAGGTCGGTCTCTGTGACACTGTCCTGGACTGGTTCAAATCTTTCCTCTCCGATAGGCTGGAATGTGTTAGTCTTGGCAATGCCACTTCCCAGACAGTCGGTGTCTCCTGTGGTGTCCCTCAGGGGTCAGTTCTGGGGCCCCTGCTGTTTTCCCTTTACATGCTGCCTTTAGGTCAAATTATTAATCAGTTCAACATTTCTTTTCACTGCTATGCCGACGACACACAGCTTTACATCAGGACTGGAT